>CAMOHE010043216.1:0-56272 GCA_946598075.1 Artocarpus hirsutus
CATGAAGCTCACGCTTTCCTTAAAACAGATTTGTCCCCTCTAATTGTGTACGAGGTTTCGACGGACGTCTGTCTCCTAGGATACAACGACTAGCAATAGAATTTTAAGCACTATCGGATACCGTCTTCGACGAACTTGAAGCGGTGTTTTCTTCTATCACCAAAAATGACTGCAACAAAACTAGGTAGAACTTGACAACAAAGAAAAAACTCTATGACTTGATGAGTGCAAATTCTATGTAACTATGTTCTCTTAAACATATGGAGGAGAGTTTCATATATAGGCTTAAGAGAATAGACGTTACAATCTAAATTATAATGAGTCTTTATTCAGAATTTATGTGCATAATGGCACCGGTTGTAACCCTCCATTTTTCATGATGATGGTGCTCATAATCTCCCTTAAAATTATCGGTTGTAACTCTCCATTTTTTATGATTATAATGCTCATAATCTCCTATTAAACCATGCATTTGGGTGTTACAACATGAGAATTAAGCCATGCATTTGGATGTTACAACATGAGAATTATGATCTCCATTAATCTCCACTAATGAGCATCAATTTTTCATTCACCTAATTGTCATTTTTCCAACACAACAATACAGACGTCTCCATTTTTTAGGGCAATATAAATTTTGAGAAAAATTGTTGAAGCATCATGGCTTTGGCGTCTGTAGGTGAGGTTTTGCTATTGTGGGAAACCACGGTCAAGGGGCACTTCATGACTGATGCAGGTCTTTTTCCTTTTTTTTTTTTTTTTGGCCAGTGATTTGTCTCTTATGTGTTAGCAAGTAACCAAAACAGAGCAGGTGTTCTTTGTTTCTTTTTATCCTTGGGTTTTCCCTCTTCACGATACAATCATTTTTCTCTTTTTTCTGAAAAAAGCTGGAGCAATTTCGGTGCTCAAAAAAAGCTTTTTTTGATGCAAAAAAAAAAAAAAGAAATCATTTACTTAATTTCAATTTTTTTTTAACCCATTTTTCAAAATATCCCTTCTTAGTATGTGTAACAATGGGCTTCATACTCCTATATCCTAAAATATTACATATATATTGTTTTGGTGGAAGCATTTTAGGTCACACTTTCTAAAAGTTAAAAACAAAAAACAAAAAAAAACCCACAAAAGGCACTCATTCCTCGGTCAAAGATGACTAAAACAATACTCTTTGACCATTCAAGTTTTTATAGGAAAAAATATCAGTATCAAAATAGGAGATCGGCAGCATATGGGGATAAAAAGACCATTTTACCCGATTAACTTCATTAACCAATTATTCAAAGTTACAACATTTTTCCGTATTTTCAATTTTATAACTTTGATCCTTATGAAACGCAATTATATCCTGAAATTGACCCACAAACTATATAGAATGAATAACTAAAACAAAATTTTCAACGGCAAACTCAATTCACAATTATATTAATCATTAGTAATCTCGGCTATAGATAAAAATGAGTCCAGATTTATTTTTCTATTTTTCTGTTTCATTGTTGTTCTCTCTATTATTTTATTTATTCAAATATTATTTAAACTTAATAACATAAACATAAACACGTAGTAGGACTTAAATATAAAAAAATAATTAAACAATTTATTTATGTGTCAAAATTTAATTAAAATACAACTAACAAGATAGAAAAATATAAGACAACATGTCTTGATTCAACAAAGATGGTTATGGCAGATTATTGCTATTTCAGTATTTTAAAATGTGGTTAAAAAATTAAACTTTTCCAGAATTTTTAACTGGGGAAATTAATAGTTGAGTCATATAGTAGCATTTAAAAATGAATTGGAGTGATCTGTCCCTTGGCCAAGATAAGTTCAACAGTAAAAATAAATAAATAAATGAATAGATAAGCCCAGAACTACTTCAGAATATCAATGGGGTACTGCTTGCAAGCTGTAAATCACTTGGAGACTTTTCATTTTGCCTTATTTCTGTTTGTTTTGTTTATTTTTTTCTGCATGTATTAATAGTTGTATTTTTTTTCTCGGAAACTTATATGTGATTATAATATGCTACAGAGTAGCTGAATTTACCTTTCTGTTACATTAAAAAAAATGTAAACAAAGAAAATGAAAATTTTGTAATTAAGTGCGTGTTTCTCTTTGCTACACTGACAGTTCTTGCAACGTCTATAAATACTGATTGTTCTGCAGTTATAATGCAATGACGACGCCTCCATATATTTGCTGCATACACCAAACTCCACATATGATGAATCTAGTCAATAGAACTAGAAATGCAAATAGAATTCTAATATTTGTGGTTAATCTATATAAGTTGCTCAGATTCTTGCTTGCATATTAGGAAGAAACAAATTCAATTCATACAAAATGGAAGTGCAAAAATAAAAAGATATGTGTGTGTGTGTATATATTGCTAAGCAAATTGCCAGCAATATAGTAAATAGATTACATGTGTTAATAAATTAATGATAAGTAAGAGGTTGGTATAAAAGTTAAGATTAAAATTGGTATCCTTATTACTCGTACACATAGATATATATATATATATATATATGTGTATGTCATACAGGAGGTTATTTTGGTGCACTGTATTTTGATGCATTAAGATTAAAAATTTATTTTGGTAGTTTGAATCCATTTTTTGAGATGGGAAATGCCTATGTTACCCTCTCAATGATCTGTTTATAATTTTAGTTTGTTTCATTTTTTTAAAGAAAAAAAACTCTCTTTCGAAACTCGTATCAAAATACATACATGCATATAATAATAATAATAATAATAATAATAATAATAATAGGGACAAGAAAATTATATACGTACTAGATTGTTCAAGATCCACGTGCATGGGTGTTATTCAAAATGCGATGTTGTCTTCTTTGCAAGGTGACCACGATCTACGAGACATGCCAAGACATTTCGTATGATAAAATGAAGACAATAAATGAGGATTGCATTTCTCTCTTTCGCATGCTTTGAAGCAATTATGGTCGAAAGAGAAATAAGCAGTAAACTTTGAAGGAGGATTAATGGCGTGGGAAATATATCAAGCAGCAGGGACTAGACTTTTGGCTTGCACAAATGGTGCACATACTATAAAGATTACTATAATTATAGTTACAGGGAAAAACAATAAAAGGTTAATTATTTGAGTACTTTTAATATGTGAAAGTAAAAGTATTAATAATTCGCAGAATGTGACTGGTGGAGTATACCAGTAGTTATTGGTTAAAGTGATTCAAAGATTTTACGAATAGGTAAAAGTCATGATCTGTTCTTTGGTCAGGTATCGTAGAAATACACACATATATATATGGTGGTTTTTGATTTTTTTTTTTTTTTTTTTTTAATATAGGGGTCGAATAGGGACTATGATAATATACTTATTTTTGTTTTTCCTTTTACTGTATTTGGTTTTATTTATGTATTTATAAAATGATATCCAATTAAATAAATAAGAACTTTATATTCATTAGGATCATAAATTAAGTAGGGTTTAGTAAATTTTTGGAGACTCCTCAAATAAAGGTCATTATAATAAATACGTAACTCCATATTCCTTTTAAGAGCGTGAAAATTTTTAATTGTTCGAGTAACACTCATTCACTGTGACGGGATTCAAATTCAATTAAATTTATTATATCTTTATCTGTTACTTATTTTTTAAAATATTGTTTATTTTAACTTTATAAAAATAACGAGATCGATAAAAATATTAAAAATATCTACCCAAACTAACTGATCATTCCCCTGACATTTTGGATTAAAAACCGATTTATGCATTCCTTTTTCTTTTTTTTTTTAGGATAAGACTGATCATTTTATGCATTCTTGAAAAATGCTATTTATTATTTAACAAAGGAAAAAAATCAGTCAAATTAATTTTGCATAAGGGGTTATAGTTATAAGCATCTCAGTTAAATATCAAACTTTTATGTTAATGCTATAATTTAACATTTAGATAAACATTAAACAACTCCAATGCTATCAATATTTATGCTTTGTGTTAAATTTGGTCTCTTTGCTGTCTTTTATTTTTTAACATTGACTCGTAACTTTCGAAGAGGCTCTTAAAAGAACATATTTTCTTTTGTGAAATTACACATATAATATATTTTAATGGTGGAAACTAAACGTTATAACTTTTTTTTGGAAGTTAAATGTTATAACTTTTACCTTGTGGGTTTAGCAAATTAATGCTTTGAATTTATTTTAATAGTATGCTAATTTTACTCTTTTTTCACGTTCTTAAATTGGTGAGAATTATCATTTATGAGCGGATTAACTTATTTTTATCTTTTAATAATTCTATTATTTTCCTCACTTTTTTTTCATTTTTTTTCTGAGTAAGCATTTTGAGCCATATTCATTTGGATCAATATTTTTGTTATTGCTCTATACTTATCCCTTTTATTTTTTTAAAAAAAAATTATGCACGTCACTACAAGAAAACTGCACTTTTAGTGACAACTAAAAGTCCCAATGTCGTTACTAAAAAAATTTTAACAACGACTAAATGTTTGTCACTAAATTTGGGGGTCATACATCTAACAAGATGACATCATCAACAACTTTTTAGCAACAACTTTTTTGAGAAGTCGTCGCTAAAACTTTTGAATTTTTGAAAAATTTTTAAATTTGATGACTGTTTAGCGATAACAGTTTTACAATTTAACATGTCGCCACTAAAAGTTTGTAGGGTTTTTAGCAAGGACAATGCCCATCGCCAAGGATAAAAAGTCAGTATTAGTGGAGATATTGGTGCTTTAATTTTATAGAAATTTTGAGGAAAGTATCAATATTGGTAGAAATTTTGACAAAAATTATGAAAATTACTGAAATTTTATATTAAATATATCTCATATATTTTAGGATACAATAAACATTAAAAAGAAACATAAATAAAAATGATTTATATAATAGACTTGTCAATATCAAAAGGAAGTTTTGTGGGACTCAAACATAGCAAGATTTCATCTTGATTCAAACAATACTAGTGCCATGACATGTTATTTGAGTAGTGCTGAATATAGTTATAAATACGCCACATATAGGTTTCTTGACTTCTTCTCACTATATTTTTCATAAATGAAAAACTGTGAATTATCTAAATTGTTTGACTAAGATGGTGTTGGTATGTTCAGATGAGGATAATTAAAACTTTTATGTCCATCATACTTTCCAAAGACCCGATTGTATGTATAATAAGCATAAGAAGTCTCATTGAAAGAGTTGATATAATTAGATTATAAATTCATTAATTATAAACTCAGAAATATTCATTTATTAAAAGCATAAAATACTGATAGATTATTTAAGGGGAAAAAAATCTACTAAATTTTGTAATTTTCAATATTATCAAAATTTCATCAAAAGTTCCATGATGTGTACTGAAATTTTGTACACAATACGCTACAAGTTTTTTGACATCAATATTTCCATCAATATTTACCAATATTTCTCTAATATTTTGCTGAAATTGATATTACAGTGGAAAGATATTTCGGTATCTCAAAATTTAAAAAATTTCCATCAAACTTTCCAAAATTTCGCTGAAATTTGTGTCCATGGTCATCACTAATAATCTTTTTTAAATTAAAAATATATTTTAGTGCAATTAAATAATTAATTTTGTTTTGATAATGATTAATTTTATCTTGACTTTATTTTAAATTTATTTTATTGGAAAAATATTTTTTAATTTTGTAAAATCGAAATATGAATAAAATAAAAAATAATTAATAATATTAGATAAAATACGATGTACACTTTATAAAATAAAATAAAACACACTACATAGTCTAATAACATGTAAAAAAAAATCAAAATAACATGTCCAATAATGTACACATTGTCTAATCACCTAAGTTTATAATTTGTTCTTCTTCCTCTTCCTTTTCTTTATCAACATAAGAGACTATAGACGCCGAGGGTGGAGATATATTGACAATTATTCTAGGGTTCATTTGCCTCAATTGATTAACTAGCTTTACGTTGTCGGTATACATTTTTATGAGCCAGTTTCGCACCTCTAAAGGCTATTGGATGTACCCAGACTATAAACCAGAGAATGTAGAACTAGATCCTAACTCCCTCCAACTTAGTGGAGGTCCCACTTTGGTTCGGTGGCCTCTACGCATTCCTAGCATATCTACAAGTATGGCAACCTCATTAATGGCAAGGGCTAAAGAGGAGGCTATAGCCTGCATCGTCTACGTTTGTCTCTCTTGAACCATTTAGCTCTATAATTAAAAGTGAGGAAAAAAATTATTAATTAATAGATAAAATAGTTATAAGATATGATTTTATTTAAAAAGACTACCATAATTTACTTAAATGTGTGACCTCTGTATCCTCATTCGCCTAGCCCATATCTTGACAAAAATGTTTAGTACACCAATTGTCGATCAAGGATTGTGGCTAGCTGGTAACACCCCAAAAAAATATGTTTCTTCTTAAACGGCGGACATTTGCAGTATAGAAAGGTTGTCGTATCCATAAGGAGATGAAAATGTATACCTCGACAAATTGTTAAAAATATACGGTCAAAAATGCGAGCGATTTTTTGAAGCAAAGTTTAAAAGAAATAAATATTTTTGTGATTTTTTTTAATTCAAAATTTAAAGCATAAAATTAAAATGGTGAAGCTTTGAGAATCCCTTGTATGTTTTGCAACTGATATGAAATTTTAACTCTAATTAATAATTATCTAAAGTATTTGATTTATTATATCTTTTCTCATTAATTGCAAGCACTTTTTACTAATTATATAGGTTAACCGAAAGCGACAATATAGCAAGCCATAATGCAGTAAGGGTTTTCCTATAAAAACTAGCAAAATAATCATCTCTCACTAATAATTTGGTGCACTAATTATGAAAATTATAACCGCTGCCACTCAATTATAATTAACATAATTTTAAGACAGAAAATATAATAACAAATCAAAATTAATATATTTTTATGGAATAAATTATTGCAGTAATTTCGGCAGCACTTCGTCTTATGAAATATCTAGAATAGATAATATAACAAGTCATACTGCAGTAAAAGACATTTTATAAAATTAAGCATTATTTCATTATTATTAATATTAATTATACAACACAATTAAATTACATAAAGAAAGCATGACTGAATTTATGTAAAAATTAGCAGCATAATAACACTAACAACAATTATTAAAATCTTGAAAATATAATTTATTCCACAAAAATATAAGCATTACAAAGCAGATGTAGAGTTAAAATCTCTACCAGAATACTATGCATACAAGATCATCTCTCTGCCTCATCAGACTCTTTATGCTAATTTAGACATTATTTTATTATATATTATTATTATTATTATTATTATTATAAAAAGAAAGAAACGGTCCGAAGGCCTTTGAAGGAATGCCCCAGGACGGGAGAATGGAAGGCCATTTATAGCCTTGAAAATTTACTGTTTTTATTTTTTAATTATTATTTTTATTATATTTTATTGTTTAATAATCGAATCATATTGATCTATTTTCTCCCTTTTTCCACGCTGAGATTTGGTGGAGAGAGGGTGAATTTTTGTTTATAATCTACTGTGACAACACGGCTAGAGGCACGAATACAGCTGCATCTCTTTCGCCAATTTTGCAATCCAACAGACCAAAATGAGGAAGAAATGGGGCCCAAGTGGGGCCACGTGGCCCACAAATATTGACTGTCAGATCAGTTCAAGTCATTCAATCAAACGGTTGGAAGAACAGCTACACGTGGAAATGATCACACGAAATCCAACACGCCCGAGATTCCCTCTGACACGCGCGCCAATCAAAATTCGACACATGGAGAGCACGATGAGACTCGGTTGACGCAGCAGCTTATGTCGCGATAGCTGGCACCGGTTGAACAGTCTGGATCATTTGGGCAGTGCATCGGACGGTCAAAAATTAGCCACGTTGCCTCATTATCTAAATTCGAATTTTGTTTGTTTCTTGATGCATTTGATGTCTTATTTTGCCCTTTTTGCACCGTTTTGTTTCATTTTTCCTCTAGATTTTAAATCTAAAATTCACAAACATACTAAAATTACACATAACATTCACAAAAATATTAAAAATATTTATTTAATTTTAAAATACACAAAAAATAATTACAAACTTCTAAAATTTTTTATCTTTTACGGTTTAACACAGATATAATTTATAAGACTTGGAAATATTTTTAAAAATTACTAAAAATATAATAGAATATATTTACAAACTTAAAACACATTATATAATACATTAAAACTCAAAATAAAATAACCGTATGTTATTTTTACGATTTTGACTATTTACAAACTACACATATATTTAACACACCGAAACAATTCTAAAAATTACCAAAAATATCATTAAACATAAAAATATACTAAAAACACATTTTTAAATACATTTACACACTAAGACACAAAAATACCTATTAATACAAAAATACTATTAATTAGAGGTTTTAATAAGAAATAAAAGCATAAATAAATGATTTAAACCCTGTAAAATATACACTTTTACAATCTCATCACTAGCCTGTCCAGGGTTCATCTATAATGTTGAATTAATGTTAAAGTTCAATTACTCATGATATTGAGTTTGTAGAAATGAGTATCCGATAAAAGTGTATAGAGTATCTTATATTTTCGTAACGATTCTGCGTAAAAGATGCTTGCCCTTGATAGCTTGACCATTTCATTTCTTTACGACTTGCCACATTCATTTGTGATCGAGCCTATAAAAAAAGTTAACACTTTTACAATGTATTTTATTAAGTGATACATAATAAAAGAAATATTGATTGGGAAACAAACCCTAAATGCAGGTGAGGCAAACCACTCACAATATTTCTGCCAATCCTCCATACTCTTGATGGTTTTAGGCTTAATGTTCAGCCCATGCTTCTTGTAGCGATTGTTTAAGTCGTTCTTCTAGTCACGATAACACTTTTGGGCCTCTTAGTTAGTGTAATCCCTCATCTCAGACGTAAGCTTGATGTCAAACCATTCTTGCATTTTTAAAAACAAGTTAAACTGCATGTTCTACGAAAACATAAATAAATTGAATTGATGAAAAAACTATTATCATAATGCGGTTAGGAATCTTGTTTCTATCCTCTGGTGGGATAGACTTCCAAGTGTTACAGTGAGGGGCCACACAATCACTCATGTGCATGCCAATGGTGCTATCAAACCATGCGTCGAAGTCCCCAATAGCCTTCATTACATCCTTCGTACGATCAAACTACATAGGGCATTTTCCATGCAGTGCCATCCATTTGGTGATGTCTATTGCCCTGAACTCTCCCCAACACCTACAGCTTGAGGAAGCTAGTACTATATATTTAAGGTTCATGAATAAAAGGAAAACAATAAGATTGTAAAAAAACACACAAAAATATTAAAATTCATACCTAATTGACATTGGGATGGTAGTGTCGTCCCATGTCCTGGTGGGGGCTTAGCTCCCCCAGTTGATCCAGTGCAAGTGGCAACATGGGCAAAGATGCTGCACTTTGGTAGTATTAAATAAGGATAATTTATGCATTCTATTATTGTTAGTATAAGTTTTAAAGTATATTAGATGAGTACAATATAAAAAGACTCAATCATTATCACTGTTAGCGTAAGCAGTGTGGTCGCAAGAAACTTGTTCATTGTATTTTGCCTTATCCTAATTGACATTGGGACGGTAGCATCGTCCCATGTCTCGGTGGGGGCTCAGTTCCCCTAGTAGATCCAACGCAAGTGGCAACATGGGCAAACATGCTGCACGTTGGTAATATTAAATAAGGATAATTTATGCATTACATTATTGTTAGTATAAGTTTTAAAGTAAATTAGATGAGTACAATATAAAAAGACTCAATCATCATCACTGCTAGTGTAAGCAATGTGGTTGCAAGAAACTTTTTCATTGTGTTCTTCCTCATCTTCATGCTCAAACACCTCGTCATCAACATACTCCTCAAATGTGTTGTTGACCTTTAATATATCATCGATATCTATTGTGTCATCATTATCAATGAAACCCATGTTGTCTCTTTCGGACAATACAAACAGAGCATCGATATCTTCGACAACATCAGAGGCAACATCAAGTCGACTAAAGACCATGGTGTCCAACTTAGTATGTCCAACCTCCAAGTTGAAGTTGGAAGAGTTGTTGTTTTGCAATACGTAAACTTCATTTTTGACATCATTAGCTATATCCCAAATATGTTCATGCCCAAAGTGTTCAACAGCTTTTCCAACTTAGACCGTTCAATAAGTCATTGGTGTAAAAAACTTGTTGTGCCTAAGATGCAAGTATAAAGGGATTAGCTTTATACCATTGAGTGTTCACGAAATGCTTACTTTATTTTTGTACACTTGCATTCTCCTCGCAACTGGTTGGCAGCTAACCATTTGCACCTTAATAACACCACTGAACAATCATGTATGTACGAAAGTTCAATTATTTCCTCTAATTATCCATAAAAGTTGGAATCTTCAGTTTCGGGCATTCATACGCCGCTGTTTTATGTCTTACGTCTTATATCATGGTCAAAATCAAGAAATTTAACTCCGTTTACTACACAATTTAAGTATGATAATACCGAAATGTTTGGTCCTAATGCAAAAACAAATAACTTATTGGTGGCCTCCGATGAGTTAATTTGATGCTGATCATATATTTGCGACCATTTGCATGAAAAATCTTAATGTGGTATCATATTTAAATTATTAAAGTTAAATATGCATACTTAAATGCAAGGTAATAGGTTATTTTACCTTCTTCTATAACCACTAAAGGAACTCTTTTTCTTGGACTTTATTTAAGTTTTAATGTACAGTGACTTGTAGTTTTCTCTTGTGCTCATTACATCATTTTATAATTTAAGAAGTAAAATTATCGATCAAGTAAAATGTAAAATATATTATAGAGAAATGGACTAAGTAGATGGAACATACTTGATGTATTTTTCAACTTCCAAGTAGTTGTTTAGTATATACCACTCTGCTTTGTTTCTTGTGGCCATGTCTAATAATGCTGTTGGACTAAGTGCCCTAAGGATTAAATTATGTAATAGTTTTTAGAGATATTTAATCAATAAAGATTTTATTATTTATTTTCATATATCAAATGTTGTCCTCTTTATATTTATTTATGCTGAATGCATTATAAACAAACAAAAATTTGAGACTGTCAATCTAAACCTTTAATCAAGTGGCCTTCATTTCCCTGCTCTAATCATGGCATTGTCTTTTCAAATTTCAGGCAGATGCCATTTCAAAACCTGCCAACAACATCACCCGACATGTTACAACTCTTTTGATACACATAGTCCCCCATAAAAAGCAATGATGCTAGGAAGGCTTGTGTGGAAAATTGAGGAATTCGATGGTGGACTCAACTCCACTCTTGCAGTCGACTAACTATGAGAATGGTTTGACATCTTAGCCAAAGTTAGGTTTATGAAGGAGAATTTGGTTTGAACTATTGAGCTCTTTAATATGAGGACGTTAAAGAGCCTATTGCTTTGTATGCATTGTATCAGCAAAATGATCGGCTCTCTTTGTTTCATTCAAAGCATGAATGAATGATACAAAGCACCCTTAGGCACAAAATTAATAACAGACTTGGTTACTGGGGACAAAAGTTAGCTATTGGAACCCCACCATGACCTTAACGTTTTAGTGGCATTACAAATCCGCTTGATCAAACTTAGGGGTGAAGCATTTGAATTCTTCACTGTTTGGTCGAGTTAGGAGTGAATTTACCTCTAAACTATACTTACAAACACAACTTTTGACTATTTGTTACCATTTAAACTATGGAAGATTATGCATTCTAGCTAATGGGAGGGTTATGGAATTAGGCTTTGGGATTTTTGGGCTACCGATGACAAGATAATGGGTTCTTAGGCTAAAGAAACATTGGATTCTTTAGACATTGGGTTATTTCTCCATCATCCATCCACAGTTAACCTAAATATTTTAGAATTCCCTAAGTGAAACCAAAACTAATCTACGCCTAAAATGAATAGACCCATCTAATTTCCTATGGCCACCAAACCTTGATTCATGAGGGCTCCCTAAAAGCATGGCCTAGGTCCACGGACAAGGGCCTATATACGTCATGGTCACAAAATTGGCTTGGGCTTTTTGAAAAGCATTCGCGCGAAAGCAGGCATCGACAATGCGCACCTAAATTAAGCTCTACAAGAAATTGATCTTCCGCTCTTTGAAAATGCAACAAAATGCAATATAGATCTTGTCGTCGTCGTTGTTATTATTGCAATAACAAATTTATTGTTGATCTTGATTTTCCTTCACCTAAAATCTTACACACCTGTCGCTTAGAAGGCCTGTCATTACTTGATACTAAAAGGAAAAAAAAAAAAAAAAGTTTGCCATTGCTTATAGCTTTCTAATAAGCATCTAATGTTATGCCAGCAACTTAAAAAACGATTTGATAGAAATCAATGATTAAGAACTCAAAATGACTACTCGTAGGAGATATTTTGAAGTGGTATGTAACAACGAAATATAGGGATAAATGACTAATTTTTCATTCCCATTAACTTTGCGTCCCATTTTGTCCTCTTTTTAGTTAATGGAAGGTTTGAAAGTATTGGTATAAATTAATAGTTTGAACTAATTTTTGTTAAAACAAAGTATATGAGAGTTTTATGTTGTAGCTTATTTTTTGTTAATATTATAACATATTAGAGCTTTTTACTGTAATAATAAAAAGTTATAGTAGAAACTAAAAATGCCAAACATTCTATACAATGACCCATCTATGTAGGCGATGGTAATATTTTTTTGGCAGACATAGGCGATGTTAACTATAGGTCATACCTGTTACCCAAAAAAAAATTATGGTTCATAGTCCCCTTCCAAAAAAGAAAAAAGGTTGTAGATAAAAACACGAGAGAATTGGTGCAACAAGTGAGGAAATCTTTTTCTTTAGTATTTTAGAAACGATCACAGTGATTACCAAGGTTCCGTAGCGCAACGGGTTAGAGTTGGGCTTATGAGCCGGAGGCGGCGAGTTCGAACTTCACTGGGACGCCTTGGCCTTAAGCCTGTAGATACTTCCTCTATTAGGTTTGTTATTTTACCCGAATCATGGGTCTTTCGGTTGTTTTTATTTTTGGGGAAAGATATGCAAAGAATGTAACAAACGGATCTAACGGTATTAATCAGCAAATTACTGTTAAAAAAAAAAAAGGGGAAAAAGGAGACTTTTATTATTAATCTTCAAACTTATTCAGACAGGCCATAACTCTGTTTTTAATATAAAGAGGTATGTGTACTAATTCAAGCGTGATTAATATATGAAAGTCGTGTTGGAAAAAATAGTTAATAACCATTGTAAGGAGCTATTTTTGTGGTCTAATTTTTAGTGGAACTTATTTTGTAAAAATAACGGGTCTTGGCAGATTTGTATTCTCTGTTGTGAGGAGATCAAAATCATATATTTATATGCTCAAAATGGTAATCGGATGAATAAGAAATTAATGCTTAAAGTGTGCCCATTGACAATTAAATTTTATTGAAAAACCTAAATGTAAAGTCCCACATTGATCAAGCATTAAAGTTTGATATGTTTTTTAAGTGGTTTCATTTTATGCTTGGGTAAGATCTTATACTTAAGAGGCTCTCTCACACGTAGGGTGCAAATCACCACTCCAGTGGGTTAATGGGACCAAATTGATTGATTCGGTTGCTTAAGTAAGTATCTTAGAAAGAATTGCATGATGGGTAAAGATGATCAATGACAAAGGCAACATTTATATTTGACACAGATGAGTTGATTTGTTTCCTTTTGTGGCGTTGATCAAATGCGCCCCGATAGCCTCAACAGCCGATTAAGAGTTTGGACTCTTTATTTGCTTTGGGAAACATGTGCCACATGGTATTAAGCACATGCAGTGAAAGTCAAACCGACTTTAATAATTATTTTATTACCCAAAAAATACGCGCTAACAATTACCATAATGCAACTTTGAATATGCTATGATTTACCTGTATTATTAATTAATATACATTTCTGTAGGCATTAGTAGTCAAGAATTGGGAAACTTAATTGTGATCTGTGAAGACCATTTTTTGTTGCATTCTATAATAGTAGTTGCCAAACGAATAAAAACATTTAAAAGAACCTGCAAATTGAATAAATAAACAAATAAATAAAAGGCAGAATGTGTACATGCCCTGGTAAAGAATTGGAAAAGGCAGCCCATCCTATTCAGATAACGACATGGTTTGTCCTGCCGTCGCTGTAGCCCCCCTTTTCCGCTGAAATCCCAAGAAAACAAAACCCACCAAACTAACTACTGCTCCCCCACAAACCCCACGTGACATCAAGTATCCATAATTCAAACACATTCATTTCTCATTACAACCTCCGTATGAGTTGTAGCGTTGGTTGAGCCTTTGATTGAGGAGAGAGAAAGAGAGAGATAATCTGATTAACATTACAAGAATCTGGTTAAACCTTTTTTTATTTCTTTGTTTATTTATTTTCTTGTTTGTTGATTTACGTATCAAGTATATTTTGTCGGGACATTATTATTAATATTATTTTTATTTTTTATTGGGAGTGGGATAATCCCAAATTCCACACCCACCCTTTTATTTCTCTGTCTTACCTTCTACGCTTTTGCTTCTTCCTTACTCCTGCTGTTAACAATTGCACCACCGAAGACTGACTTTTCCTTTTCCATTCCAAATCTCAACTTCCCAATGTTTTCCTGAAAACTTCGTCTACGTTTTTGTCATCCTCTGGTGACGTCGTTTCTTTCCTTCCTTACCGAGATTCTGTTTTTGTTCTTGTTTTTTTGTTTTTTGTTTTTTTTTTGCTTGCTTTTTTGACTTTAGGAAGTTGATCTGGGGATGCCCATTTTCTTGTTTGAAAGGAATCAATGGGATCTCGTTGTTAGTGAGGGTGAAACTGATTTTTCAGTAATAATGAGTTGAAACTGTCTGTGATTGATTTGGTTGAAAAATGTTATCTTGTGATGTATGCTTTTTGTTAATTAGTAAGGAAAAAATTTTGTAATTAGATATAATCCATTTATTTTCATAAGATATAGATTGTGAAATTATGGTTTTTTTTTTTTTTTTGTGGGGTTATGCTTTTTTCTTTCTTTCCTTTTTTTGTTGATTTTGAAATAATTTTCCTTTTGTATCATTCTATTATCAAACTTTTACTTTCTTAAAGTTGGTTTTTTCCTTTTCTTTTTATTTTTCCTCCCCTGTTGTGAAGCTGATGTTGATACTACTTGCATTGTGTTGCTTCAGGGTTATGCTAAGTTGGAGAGAGGCTCTTGCTGTCAGGAATGGGCGCTGGAAATTGGTTTAAGACAGTTTTTAGACTAAAGAAAGTAAAGACCGGTTCGAAGCCACCAAAGGTGTAGAACTTTTCCAGTCATTTTATGTTGCTCTCACTTTCATTAGATTGGAACTGATATGTGATTAAGGGAAAAAAAAATATCCATCTTTTTGAAGGATATCGTCTGGCATGATTTTTTTATAACTCTCTAATTAGTTTTTTTGCAAAGTTGAAAACAATATCGTTTTTTACGATCGATGTTTGTATTGACAATGCTGTACTTTTCTTCTCGTTTGTTACAATTTGGAACAGGAATCTTCAGCTCGTCCAAAGTCAAATGGCATTAAAGTGAAGAGCAATTCACGGAAGGGGTCTAGTAGTTTAATGAATGGATCCCTTGATATGCCAATTGAGGACATAGCTGCAATTCGGATTCAAACTGCATTCCGTGCATACAAGGTATGTTTAATTTGGCAATGTAAGGTATGTTTAATTTGGCAATGTACCTGAATGTCCGTTTAGTGAAAGATTGGATTTGTTTGCTGCCATTGAATTCTGTATCGATTGGGCTTTAAAAAACCGAACAGGAGAAACAAGAGCCATTTCTGATTCATGAATAATGTTTTTCTGGTATTATTTCGCTGAAATCCAAGGAAGTTCAGCTTGATTTAGGGGCTTGGGATTGGGGAGGTCCCTTTGTATTTTCATATTTACTCTGATTTACTGCAAATATTACTCTTGTTACTGGTATCTGTACCCTGTAGGCATTACAAAAGATTTGTCTTAACCTGTTGCAGGCTAGGAAAGCGCTACGTCGTTTGAAGGGGATATTAAGATTACAGATACTTACCCAACGTTATCCTGTTCAAAAGCAATCCACAACTACATTGAACCTTCTTCATTCGTGGTGCAAAATTCAAGCGCAGATTAGAGCTCGTCGACTCTGTATGGTAACAGAAGGGCGGATCAAACAGAAGAAGCTAGAGAATCAACAAAAACTTGAGGCAAAGCTTCATGACATAGAGGTAACATCACTTGCTTCCCTGTCTGAGAGCTTGCTTTGCTTAAAGTTTAAAATTCTCATTAGCCTTCAGAAGGCTGTCTCCTCATGAAGTTGCATAGAACTTAGATGATAAAAAATTATTTGTAGAAATTATAATTGTCTTTATCATCTATAAGGCATGCTATCCTACCTTCAATGCGCAACATAGGCTGGTTGTCTCATGACTAGAAGTTGCTTTGCTATTGATTACAACTTTTTGTTTTTTGAAAGCTCACAAAGCTTAAACTACTGCGTAAAAGCTTTCTTTCTTTTAAAGCATCAATGACTGTCCTTTTGTTTCCTCAACTCTCTATATTTGATGCTAAAAATATGCATGCTAATTTCCGGTACTGCCTTTTCCCCTAAGTGGGATCTTCCTGAAAGTTCCAAATTGCATTCCTTCCTGAACTGCTCTGCAATGGCAGGGCGTCTTGAGAAGCCAAACAAGACACTATCTTTTCTCTCTCTCTCTCTCTCTCTCTCTCTTTTCGGTTAAATAACAATTTGTGGATCACAGGTAGAATGGAGTGGTGGCTCTGAAACCATGGATGAAATTCTTTCAAGGATATACCAAAGAGAAGAAGCAGCCGTTAAACGAGAGCGAGCTATGGCATATGCCTTTTCTCATCAAGTATGTGATTTCTGTGTATTTCTTTCATAGCCATTACTTTTATCGTTCTGTACGACAGAAACTCAGGAAACAAGTTCCATGCAGTGGAGGGCAAACTGTAGTCAGAGCCAAGGGTTGGGAAATGATGAGCTTGGAAAAGCTAACTGGGGCTGGAGTTGGAAGGAACGCTGGATTGCTGCTCGCCCCTGGGAGAGCCGGGTCGCATCTCAGTTCACTAGCCCAAAGAAAGTTCAGGTCAAGCAGGCGAACAAGGCTGTGAAAACACCAAAATCTCCGATCTCAGTCAAAACTCCATCAAATGGAAAGGAATCAACAAAGGCTCGGAGATTATCTTTTCCATCTTCTGAAAAAGTTGTTGCAAAGGTTGACAGCAATAGATCTCGGAGGTTGTCTTTTCCACCTTCTGAAAAACTTGTTATGAACGAAGAAAGCACTAAAGTAGAAGAGGCAGAAACCAAGAAAGAAGAGTTGGTGTCCTAGTCCTAAAGCCATTGATCCAATTTCTTCAAACACTTTTATCTGCCCTTTTTTTTTATAATTGGAATTGCAGAAAGTGAGAGAAAAGCCATTTTTTGATTCATGTTTTTTCCCCCTAAATTTTGCACATGGCGTGGTGTGTAAGTCATATGCTTTTTCTTGTGTTTGATGAGAATAATAGGAAGAGACCTGGATTTGGGATTTACCTCGTCATCCTTTTTCACTTTGTACATCTCCAAAAGCAAATTTTTACTTGTAATGTAAATAGACAATTTATTCGTTGCGGTTGACTTGGCACTTTGTACAATGTTTTCGCATGTAGTAATTTCCTTTTCCTCTCTTTTGAGATATCCATTGTTGCAAATTATAAATTGAGAATCACATTGTAATTTTCATTGTTTTTCTCTCTCAACAACACTGGCAAGTAACTCTGCTCAAAACCTAACGGAGTTTTGGTTAGACCTATTGTTTTGATAGAGTACATCACTTTCTTCCAGAGATAGTAGTGTTTTCTACAGGTGACTTATATTCAAGTGATTTCCTTAATATCTGGTTCATATAGCTTTATATTTACGTAATATGTATCCGTTGTTTCAATAACCAAACAGAGATAAAAGGTTACTTTTTCTGGTCAGAAGAAAAAGAGCCCCTTCTGTGCATTTTATATGGTTGCATTTTGGGACTATAGAAAAAGAAAAATAAAGATGCTGCTTTAATTGGTTCAATAATAACACATTCTTTCCCTCCATTTGCAGGACCATGTATGCATCCCTTTTTGACCAAGTTGCCAAATTTTGAACTTCCAACTTCCAATAGGACTAGGATAGCTAAAAATATCAAACAAGAAATGCAACAGAGAAAGCATCTCAGGTAAGGTAAATTTTTTTATTTTCTTTTTCTCATACTGTTTCTATGCCTTCTATTACTAGTTCTGGTCAAAGCAATTCCAACCAGAGGAGCTAGTTATGTTTCTTCCCTATACTGTTAGAACCCTCAATTATTGACTTTTTCTTTTCTCTCTGTGTATTTATTTATGGGTTTGATAAGAATTTATATAGATGACCTGAACTTGACAGAAATTGTTGAGTGTCAGCTATCCCATCAAGTACCAAGCATGGACTATTACCACTAAAGGCATCTGCAACAGAAGTAAAGTGCTTTCCAGCAGATATGCCTTTTTTAATATTAATGACAAGAGAGAGTTTGGTTTTTTCTGTGATATTGAATGCATGGAAGAACAAAAAAGGTGATTTCACAAGTGAATCATGAGCTTAATAGTGAGATTAAGACTTGGGCATAAACGTGCAAATGTGATAGCAAAAATAAAGAGTGACAACTTATACATCTTCCATTTTCTTATAAGAAAATTCTTGTCAGACACTACCTGGTGCTTCTGTTCTTCACCCTACACGGATACTACTAAATCCCAAAGATGCACCTGAGGATAATTCTTTACCGGAAAATAGACGGGTTTTGGTGATTCAGTTTCGGCAGGACAATGAACAGATTACTGGACTGAAGGGGTCCCCGCTGAGATTTAAATCTGATTTTCTCTAATAAATGGCTGTTGGAGTAATGAAGGCAAGGAATTAAAGAGAAATTGTGCTCCTTCATTGCCTGCAGAAGAATTCAATGCCATCAGACTCTGAAGCCGATCCGTTTCAATGGAATTCAAGTCCGTTAAACTCGACTTGGAATTGAGGGCTTGTCCATCGAAGTCAATGGGACTCGAATGGTGGAGATGAAGATCCTGCTCTTCAAAGGATTGAAGGCAGAGAGAAAGACCTTGTGTTGAATTCTGTTCAGTAATGTAGTCCTGGAATTGGCTTGCCATTGAGAAAATCCCTTCATTGCTCAAATGTTGCTGATCGTCCATATCGTACTTTGGACTTGATCCAACCGATATCTTCTGCAGCCAACTATCACAGCCTTGGTGCTGCAGAAGCTGATATGAGCTCTCGTCTCTCGTTATTGGCTCTGGTTGTGTCATGCAGTGAATTGTATCAAATGAATTATGGTTTTGGGCAGGCAATTCAGCGAGTGCTTCAATCGCTGCTTTCGCCTTCTCGATCAACCAATCAATAGCCTTACTTGATTGGTCATAACCGAGGCGATCTTGGACATCATAGAACTGTATTGCAGTATTGGCCGACAGCCTGACTCGCCGGTCTTTTGGACCTTTTGAAGTGCACACCTTGTTGTGACGTTCCTTTTTTCTGATGAACCGAACCACACGACCTCCATGAACTTGCACAGCATCTTCTGCTACATTCCCTTGCCTCAGTTTTGAGGATGGTTGTGTGGAAGCCTGTTTCTGCCTCCCACTTATTCTCTCATGCTTGGTTGTCTGTTGCTCCTCGGAAGCCAATTGCATAGAGTAACAAAGTTTCCTATAAGATTCCTCATGATCTTTGTCACAAAGTGGAGACTGAACATGCTCATATGTTCCAAAAATCATCCGTTGTGCTTGTCTTTGTTCTGCTTCCTCATCATCCTCCTCTTCTGGTTGATCTTGACCTTGAGCTTGCACTTCTTTTTTGTCATCCTTTAATTCTCTTTGTTGTAAAATTTGGCGAGGAACACTATCTAGTAGATAATGGCTCATCATAGAATCCGGCTTTTGATCTTACTTTGAGTTCACTTTGCTACAAGCACACAACGTTCACAAGTCTCCATCGTACTCGCTTTCTTAAAATGCACTTGAAATAATCAGAAAACTAATAACCTGCCAAAAAGGAGATTGAATCAAGGTCTAATTAAACATGGATAAATCTACAGAGAATTTACCTTTGATGAGATTTTGGGCTTCACATTCCTTGAGAATGAAGTTGAAGGAGCACCAACTGTGATAATTTGGGGCTCTATCATACACCTTTCTTTCTCTCTGCTAAGTGACTTTTGTCTGTGTATGAGTACTGTATCTACTTTGTAGTTTGGCATGACAAAAGCTGGTTTGCAGTTACAACCAAGTGGTGTGTGATTTTTGATGGAAAAGATTCCTCAAAAAGAAAGGAACTGTTTCAATTATGTTAGCGAGTTTTCTTGGGAGAAGAGTCCCTATCGCATGCTCATCATGTCAGCTCTCCTCCCTTCAAATCTCATCACTCAAAGCCTCATCGCTTTTCAGGTGGACCCTCGTAAAAATATCCTTATTCAAAATTCCAACCTGATAGCTAAACATTCGCGTACATTTATTTTATTTATATTGATGAATAGTACTAAAGCAAATATAAGTGCTATAACGTCTCCATCCTTTCGGTCTTCAACAAAAATCTAGGGGGTAATTACGAGAAAGGAAAAGACCCGACTTTATTGTACTCAAAAGATGGGCTCAGTTTTTCTCTCATTGAACCACTAGCCTAACGCGACATTGTTTATTGACCGAGTAGCGACTTTAAAATTGAGTTATAGAGTAACAAAACTTGAACCATCTTAAAAAAAAAAAGAACAAAATACATTCTAATCCAAAAATATGTACACACACACATTGGTGTTATGGTTTTCCTAACATGAAATTTTAATGTACTCTCCAGGCATATATTTCTTAAGTCCACGTTCTACGTAGCATATTTTAATTACACCCTTTGACTGAAACAAGGACAATGCTCTTTTAAAAAAGCAATAGTACAAAAGAAGCTAATATCTGGTGGAAAACAGAGCGTGTGTAGATTTCTGATTGGAGTTGCCACTATGTGGTGTTATATGTGGATCTCACTTCTGTACCTTTAAAAGACAGCAAGCATGGGGACTATGGAGGTTTGAAAAGGAGAATTAGGTAGTTAGAACTCACTACAGCTTTCCCAGTTCCCCACTTTGGAAGATAGCACATGCAACATGCCATGTGGGGGAGCCCACCGGATACTTGCATCATTTGAGGATGGACTACATTCAACCACACAATAGACAACTGTCTCGCTTTAAAGTAACCTCAATTATTTTCTTAGCTCATTTTATAAGTTGAGAATTTGATTGTCCATTGGGTGAAGTAAATCTAAAAGGATCCATTTGAATTGCTTTTTAGATAATGATTGGATCACACTAAGGGCGTCTTTTCCCTCCTAAATGTGCTAGAATCATACTAGCGGTTATTGGAATGCGCGATATCCACATCACTTTACTATATGTAGAGCATGATTGCTTGCTGCATGATTGTTGTACAGAATACAAATAATCCAATGAAAACTTACGTCCCTTTTATAGTGTTTCATGAAGACAAGATTTAAGAAATACTTTTTTTTTTTTTTTTTGCTTCTTGACCCTTTATGGACTTAATTTCGTACTTAATAAATTTTGCTTCGGTTAATTTAGTAAATGATTATAACATGTGTCTGGTCATTCCGTTCCTTCCAAACTCTTAAAATAATGACATGGTTACTACTCACATTGTATACTAGTGTAGGGTTACACGGCTCTTCTCACTATCGCAAGGTAGTGTGGGGGAGAAAAGAAGAAGTTATATTTCAAATTCAATGACATAACAAAACAAAGGGAGAAAAAATAGAGAAGCTTGGAGAAGAAATAGCCAATTTCCAGCTAACGACTGCAACAACAAATAGCAAATTGCGGTTGTCCTTTATGCTTCTTATTCTCCTGATTAAACTTTTCACCTATAATCTACAGGGATAGTCCAACAAATGACCCTCGAACTTTACCCACAATCTCATTTTAATCATTGGCTGTTGACTTTTAAAATGACTCAACCTTGACTTTAATCTATTAATTTGTTTCTGTTTTATCCTTCTTATTAGTTAGCAATGAGTGAGTTTTATACACGCGAATTTAGTACTTTTATCGTCGCTTTTTGTTAGTTTATGAGAGTTTATTTTCGAATTTATGCTTGGCTTTATGTTTATTTTGCAGGTCAGGAAGGAGATAGTATCAGGAATTGATTCCAAAAGTATTGGAGGCAAAAATGGCTACAATGTTGGAACTTGGGTAACGCCCCATGCTCTAACAAATTGGTGGCCCATACGTTAACGGCATCAACTGCTATTGAGGAGCAGTTTTTGAGACAAAAAAAAAACTGCTCTTAACTAACTAATAACCCTGTGATGGCCACGGTTAATAAAAGGGTCCATGTTTTGGTTCCTGTGCACATAATTCAGAAAAACACACCATCTAAGTGAATTAAAAGTGTTCAGAAGACCAAAATTTGACAGAACAAAATTCAGTCAAATTACAGAGGAAGAAAAGACAATGGCAGGAGGTAATACTGTAAACTTTGATCCAATGATTTCGCTTCCGTTTCGTATAGATTTTGTTGTTATCATGTTATGAACGACTAATATTCAATTGATAAAAAATAAGAACATTGTGAGCGCCACGGCATCAACAGGTTATGGCTACAGTGGAATGAGAAGAACGTGAATTAGAGCAAGAGGCCAACATTGCAACGCCAATGAATCACGCCCATGCTAGCGTGTACAAAATGGCTAGCGTAGCAACGCTGGCTTGGTGAAGTAGCGATTGCTAGAACGCCTAAGTGAAGATCTTATAATAGTGCCTGACATCGCAGTGCCAGACAGTCAGCGTCACAATGCCAGTTTGCGAAGGTTTTGAAAAGTTTTCTTACTTGTTTCCAATTTTACCCTTACAAACCTCAGTGTGTAAATTGAAAGTTTTTGGGTTATTTTTTGGCCCTTTTGGTAATAGAGAATAGAGGTGAGATTACGTGCAATAGGGGAGAGGATGAATAGTCCGGAAATGGATTTTGGCTTCAATCTCGAAAATAGTTTCTTCTTTTGCTCTTCTCTAATGTTTAAGACTCTTGTTAATATGTTTAATATCTCTAGCATGTTTTAATTTATTGGTCTAGGGTTTCAATATAGCCAAACCATGATTGTCCATAATTTTTAATTTTGAATTTAATCGATGTTTATTCCATACTGTCGAGTGTTATAATCTATTCTTAATGCGTGTTATTATCTGGCCAACTTTTGTATGATCTAGTATTTAACTCTAAGGATGGTTAAATATGCACTAATATTGTAAGTTGGAGATAATTATGAGGCTAGCACATTGTTTGTGATTTATCGTTCTTAATGAATTTCAAGATGCTAAAGTCTTAACAGAGATACAGGATTTGCATGTTTGAGATATGATTATTGATGCCTGAGAATGATTGATAATTAAATTAAAGAAATTCATTGTCTAACATAGGAATAATTATTGATTGATTACAAATTGGAAATTTGAACATGATTTATTTGGCAAAATCAGAAACCCTAGACCTTTTTAATATTGAATTTCTTAATTTTAATAATTGTTTTAATTTTTACTTTAATTCTTTAATTTTATTTTCATAAAAATTCTCACTTTTTCGATTTGTGCAAATGAAGTTAAAGTTGACACAATTTTGATAGTTAATATTAATCAGTCCTCGTGGGACAATACTCATTTTTATGAACTTTATTACTTAACAAATATTTGCGTTCGCAAAAATTTGTAATAGTTAGTGTAATATTTTTTTAAAAAAAGGAAAGAACATACACACAATCTTGATGAAAAACAACACTATGCTAAGAGAACATTCTCTATGTTTTTGTCTTCTAATGTAACATTCAATGACAAAAAAGTTAACACTTGAAACAAAGTGATAGTTGAAGGTTCAGCTTAAGACGTTTTAAAAGTCATCGACCAAAGTCAAATTGGAAGTAAAGTTCAAACACTATTTGTGAGATGTAACTCTAATCTATATCATATTAGATATTGCAAAATTTTGCTTTATTATTATTATTATTATTATTATTATTATTATAAGGGTAAATTTTACTTTAGTTTCCTATGTTATATTGGAATATGAATTTGGTACCCTATGTATTGCAATATTTTATATTTGTACCTCAACCTTTTAAAAAAAAAAAATTTTGGTAACTAGAAGCCTTTTTTGAGGACACAAAAAAAATGCATATTTAGTACCCAATTAGCATGTGACATATAATAAATTGCATGACATAATTAGCATGTGACTCCTTTTTTAGGAGTATTTTAGTAACTCAATTATGTGTAAAGCTAAGTAAAAAAAGTTAGTATAATTCAAAAATTCTAACTGTTGAGGAAATTAAATTGAAAAACTTTTAACAAAATGTTAGGAAAAAATCTATTTGTAACTTTAGATTAAATTGTTCAATGACTTATGTTTTTTGTGTGAAGCATGTAATTTTTCTTAAAAATCTTAACAGGAGTTTTCTCGTTAGTAGTTCATGAACAAGCATTACGTTTTAAGGATTGAAACACACGGTCTTCAAGGATATAATTGGGATAAATGTTTTTTATTAATTACTTATCCCATAGTCGACTACATAAGCACATAAATATAAACACGCATTAAGCCAGTATTAAGCACATATATATATAAACACGCATTACGCAAGTATTCTTAGTCGCAATACAAAAAGACGAGACAATTCTATGGGCAAGGCTGAGAATGCTGCTTGAAAAGCCTATAAGAATCAACAATCGACGAGCCAGGTTGGGAAGTTGATAGCGAATAATGCCCTAGTTAAGGATGGTGTGATCTACGGTCTAGCTAATAGGTGAAAGTAAGGCAAGAAATCATTCCTCGGTTGCAGATAGTGGAGAGGAATGTTCTAGACATTGAGCTTGAATCTCTTCCCCTTACACAATATCTAGCGCACAAAATGAGCGAAAATTCTTATGAGTATAGATTTGTTGGTGGGATACATAAAACGGTTGAATTGATTTTCGGCATCGCTTTTCGGGTTGCTAAATAAGAATTGAAATTAATATATAAAGCAACGAAATCATCCTAGCATTGTGTAGCTACTCCAAAAGAACCAAGGATCGTTGTGGTGAAATACATTTGTATAAAAGCTAATCCACATTAGTGGCAGCTATCTTGGTAAAAATAAAAGGACTTGGTCCCACATTGTTTGGGAAGAAAAACGATAATGACTCAAATATCTACACAAGGAACGCATGGCTTGGCACTCATTTATCCTAGTTGTAAGTACTTCAAACATTGCTTTCGCAATCCATTAAGGGATTGTGATTTATAGTATCTATTAGAAAGTAGAACATAGAAAGTTAAAAGCATTGAATTAAAGAGAATAAGTCTTTATAAACTATGTTACTATATTATGTCAAACCTTTAACCTCTATTAAGCAATTTAAGACCAGATCTTGACTCATTTTGACGTTTTAGAAGTGGTGGTGCTCTTCGTTCGAGTTAATTTTACTCTGTTGAAAACTATGTTACTATATTATGTCAAACCTTTAACCTCTATTAAGCAATTTAATACCAGATCTTGACTCATTTTGACGTTTTAGAAGTGGTGGTGCTCTTCGTTCGAGTTAATTTTACTCTGTTGAAAATTTGTTGAAAATTTTTAGTACCGACTGTATACAAATCATGGTGACATAAATTGAAGTAACAAAGTCCAAAATGATGTTATCTAACGATGATAAATCTTCAATAAGTGTTTTTAGCCATTCACAGTCCTTCTAGGACCACTATCAAGGAAGCTTCCTAAACTGTATGACTAATGAGATATAATTAGAACCCATTAGCTCAAAATCCAGGTAAGTAAGATCTCGCCAATAGTATGAATAGTTTTGAAATAAAATGCCTTATATGTCTTTATAAAAATTATGAAATGCATGATTTGTGATATGTCATGCTATGTTATGTAATGATATGCATTGTTACGATTAATGATATATGCAATTATATGTATTGATATGCTATGTCTAAATTTATTATAATTATGTCATGCCATGTCACGTGATAGTATGATTACGTTATAAGCAAAATGCATATATGATGTATTAAATTATGCTACTCACTCATCTTCAGTTAAACATATTTATGATTTATTATTTATGAATATATGATGCTATGTAGTAATATGTCATATTACATATACACAATAAGATAAGTGAAACAAATGAAACAAGTTAAGAATGTCGTATCAACCTCTCAATTTACGGGGAGGCCTTGATTAAGTTCAATGTAGTTTATAAACTCGGTATCATTGGGGACATTGCAAACCCTAACTTTCCAAGGATTACATGTAGCTGATATAATCATTTGGTCCCAATCAATAATATAACTTAAAGCTTAAATAACTAAGCATAAAACAAGTCGATAAGCAAGCATAAAATGTTCATGCATGTTTTATTGAATGATTTTTTATTATGTTTTGCAAGTTTAATTTCCTGCTTATTAAGCAAAAACTCATTTAGTTATATTCATATTGTACGTAAGAAAATAGGCAGTAGTGAGCGGCGAGCGAATAATAGAGATGGAAATGGATTTCGCTTACCCAAATGTAATATTTTTGCATTTTTATGTTACAAAATTGTGCACTTTTTTATTTTATGAAATTATGTACATTTTAGTTTACAAAATTATGTATGTATAAATAAGTAAATGAAATTATGTGAGTAAGATCTAAAATGTTGCAACAGAAAATACAATAAATATACAAAAATTTTCAAGTAAGAAAATTAATAAGTTATTTAAAATTAGAAATGCTATTAGAAGTTTTATGTTAAATTAAGAAAGGATTTAGAGATTATGCTTATGAAATTATTATTATGATAGTTTTAAAAGAATATACTTTAAGAAATTAATATGCTAGTTTTAAGAGAATAAGTTATAATAAATTATTATTATGCTAATTTTAAAAAGAATAAGTTTTAAAAAATTGTTATTATTATTATTATGATCATTAATTTTATAAATGTTTTTCTAAAAAGTTTTAATTTAAATTAAAAAATGTTTTAAAAAGAAATAGTTTTAAATAATCATCTTTACATTTAAAAGAAAAGTTTTATAAAATTATTATTGTTACGTTAAAGAAATTATTATTATGTTAGACTTATTGAACTAAGTCTTAAGAAATAATTATTATTTCTTCAAAGGAAATATGTTAAGAAATCATTATTATGATTTCCTTTTAGGAAAAAAAAATTATTTTACAATTTAAGCACTTTACATTAAAGTATGTTTAAGTTTACAATTATGCAGTTAACTAATGACCACTATGGAGAGTTGTTGCACTTAATGTCTTGAGTTTCTATAACTCTCGTATTAAAAATTTGTTTGAAATCCATTTAGATTTTTCAAGACAATCCATACTTTGCACATAAGAAATTTTGTATCAAAAGCATATCTTAAAATAGAGTCCGAATTTGGTTAAATTATAAACTGTAGGCTCTATAGTTTTTCGAGTGCTACAACTTTTTTGTTGGTCGTAATTAGTGATTCTGCCAACAAGCAAGTGGCTTGTTTTAAACTTGTACCTACCTTTTATTAGTTTTAAAAGCCACCGTAAACTGTATATTAGAGACAGTTTTAATAAAAATTATCCTTACAAAAGTTCCTCATTCTAACAAGGCCTAGAACTCATGTTTTTCAAAAGTTCGTATTTTGTCTTTGACATCCCCATTTGCAGTGAGTTTGTAACTTTATCAATTATACTGTTTTTATAAATTTGTTTTAAAGTCCATTTTGGAGGTAAAATTTTCAAATTTTTCTTCATGAAAATTCTTTGTCTCTTCCAAATCTAAAATTTCTTGTTTTGCAAAAATCATGATTCAAACTTTTTGAGGGTCGTTTTTCCTAAAAACATAAATTGCACTATAGATGTTGCAACATTACGTAAAACACCTAATGGAGATAGTTTCAGAAACAACCACAGGCTACAATATACTTGCTGAAACAACCTTATCATACAATAAAATAAGCAATTTAACTCTTGAAAATCAAAATTGAGCAGAAACAAAATCTGCATACATGTGTTCAATTAGTGTTGCAACATCGCGTAAAACACCTAACAAAATAGTGTTGAAAACAATCTTGGATTTGTTCTACAATTGCTTCGAAAAACCTCATGTAAGCAATAAACTGAGTGGTCTAACCTTTGAAATAACAAAAAGACAGACAAAAATAAAACATATAGGCCATTTGTATTGCAAATGTTGCACAAGTGTTGCAATATCGCCTAGAACGCTAAGTGGAGCAGCTTTAGAAAAACATTCAAAACACCCCCTTAGGGTTAGAATTTTGATTTTAATCGTTTCACACAAAGTTGTTCAGATCCTCAAGATCTACGAGTCTTGTGTTGAATAAAATTGCATCATGTAAAACACTAAGTGGAGCAATTTTAGAAAAACATTCAAAACACTGCCTTAGGGTTGGAATTTTGATTTTAAACATCTTACCTAAAATTGTTCAGATCATCAAGTTCTACGAGTTTCATGTTGAACAAAATTAGAGATTCGACCTCTATAGGGCCCATTATCTAAGTAAATTTTGTGGTGAATTAATTTTTTAAAACACCCACTTCAAAACTTGCACGTACATGCCCTAAATCATAACCATACGTCATCAAACATGTTATAATCACATAGAACCACCATAAATGCACTCTTAAACCCTTGTAGACAACTCTTGATCAATTTTCCTAGCCTTCTCCTTTTCTTTTCTTGATTCTGGCTAGTTTGTTATGGGTGTACGAAGTGAAAAATTTTGAGAGGATGGGAGAGTTTCTTAGAGAGAATAAGGAAGGGAAATTTTCTTGTTTGGAACAAAAGTGAGCTCTTGGAAACATAGGGTTGAGGGAAGAGTTAGGGTCCGAACTGAGGAAATTTGGGGGACAAGTTGCTTGAACTGAGGGGTTTTGCGTTGGAACTGATTTTGAAGGTTGGGCCTGGAATCGGTTTGGACTGAAGTGGGCAAATGCTAGTCTCAGTTTGGACCACAAAGAAAAAGTTCAAACTTGAGCTGCCAAATAAACCAACGTCTTTTTACAGTCGTAAACAGTCACAGTAATAAGAAGCCATCAACTAATTTCGCTTATAAATTGATATGATAATAGTGATGTTTTAAAATGTTGATGAGTTGTCAAAATTTAAGTGAAATGACAACGAGGAAAACCAGCCTAATGGGGACAACAGATTTAGACCATCTTGTAATCTCGTGTAGTTGTACTATGCTATTATATATCTCTCTTGCCTATATTCTTTTTAATAGGCAATTAATAATGGACTTCAATGGTAGTTGCTTTGAGTCATATTCTAATAAAAATCCGAGCATGAGGCTAGGAACAAGTGGCATTAAAAAAAACTCAAATAGACAAAGGCAGATACATGTGATCTTTTTTAGTCTTATCCAAGAGGTAAGAACCGAAATGTATTATCCATTTGCAGCCTTTTGTTTTCCTGATCATAGATCAATCTTATTAACGTATATGTCAGCGTGTCTTAATTTTTGTGATAGAAGGGGCTTTTAGTACAATGAATTTTTTTAAAAACTAAAAACGAAAAAGACCAAGGGGGGTTTTGAAAAATAATTGTACTTGGTATCTTTTAAATGTTAACCCTTATGT
Source organism: Artocarpus hirsutus (assembly GCA_946598075.1). Classification (NCBI taxonomy): domain Eukaryota; kingdom Viridiplantae; phylum Streptophyta; class Magnoliopsida; order Rosales; family Moraceae; genus Artocarpus; species Artocarpus hirsutus. The sequence continues at coordinate 29,808 of CAMOHE010043216.1, forward strand.
TAATAGCGAATTATTATGAATTTTAGGTGATGAGATCCAAAATCCTCTTTTTTGATGAAGAAGAGATACATTATTATTAGCTTATAAGGCGAAGATATATACAGGATTCTAGTTGACCTAACTAAAAGTTAGCTGTGCAATCTCCATAATTAAGGATTTCTAAAACTCAAGGAAAAAAAGAAACAAGAAAAGTGTATAAAATTGGAGTGCTCTACATCAAATCAATCCGCACCAAATCAGCAAGGCAATCAACTAAATTCTCCAACAATATTATCCATAATTTGCTCTCAAATATGTAAGATATAATATACTTCGAGGGAAAATAGAGCAGTACTACACAGCACTCGCCATGGGTTGGCCTCATGTGTGGGTCCTATTGATAGGGCCCATCCCGTTGTGAGTAACGGGGCACCTACCCATCGGGTCAAATAACATTTTTTTGGGCAAAAAAAATGGTATTGCAATGTCAATCTTGTGATATCTCGAATCAAAGTGAGTTTGACATCGCCCAACTATACACCGCATTATTACCTCCGTTTTCTGGGACCGCCCACCACTTGAGTCGACAATTGAGACTTTAGACCGGACTTCTGGATAAAGCCCAAACCCGGTTCTATTATTCTTCATTTTGTCGCACATCAAAAAAGACACAAATCCAAGATTTTTTAATGGGTTCGAATGCAGAAGCACGACGGCTCGAGACAATGGCTCGGCATTTCCGCCTTCACAAATCACCACCATCGCCACCCCTACAAGTTACTTCTGGCTTTCCTAGACAGGCTGCAGTTCTAATATGTCTTTTCATAGGGGAACATGGCGATCTCCGCATACTTCTCACCAAGCGAGCCTCGACACTCTCCTCTTATTCAGGTATTCAAAAGCCCTTGGACCTCAGAGCTTAAGCTAACAAGAAGGGGTCAAAACTTGAATTTTTTTATTTTTTTTTTCTTATTTTTTTTTGCCCAATGCAGGGGAGGTTTCGCTGCCCGGTGGGAAAGTGGAGGAATGTGATGCCGATTATGTTGACACGGCCTTGCGTGAAGCTAAGGAGGAGATTGGCTTGGACCCTTCTCAAGTCACTGTTGTTACTCCTCTTGAACCCTTCATAGCCAAGGTTAGATCGATGTTTTGTAAGCCATGTTCAGATAATCAATGCCGATAAAACTTGCTTCCTTCTAGTCCTTTCAAGGATGAATGATAGTACAGCCAGTTTTGAAACGGTTATGATTCTTTTCTTGTGCAGGGTGATGTTCTAGTGGTTCCGGTAATAGGCATGCTGTCTAACAAGAAGGCATTCAATCCAGCTCCAAATTCTGCAGAAGTGGAAGCAATATTTGACGCTCCCTTGGAAATGTTTCTCAAGGTTTCATCTAATTCCATTTTCTTCTTACTTTAATTAAGCTCTATCCTAATTCACCGGACGATTTTCTCATCATAGAATTCCCTTTGACCTTACTCATCGATCGTTGCTAATGCAGGACGAGAACCGAAGAGCAGAGGAGGCAGAATGGCAGGGAGAAAAGTTCATATGCAATTACTTCGACTTCAAAGCAGACAACAAGAATTATGTGATATGGGCTCTGACTGCCGTAATTCTCATCACAGCCGCCTCACTAGTGTACCAGAGGCCGCCGGCATTCCCTGAGCGGAGGCCAAAAATCTGGAGCAGGGGCGTCGCTGCTAGACATGTTTCCATGCTGTAGATTCATTCATTCAAAGTCACTTCTTCATGTCATTGTTGAATCATGCGCTAACACCCAGAGCAAATGCGTTGCCCGGAGCAGAATACCGCTTTCGGTGTTGCCATATATGTCGATAAAGATACTAAACCACTACCTTAAATTCAAGGCAAAAATGTGATTGGATTTTGTATCCACATAAGTCACCTTTCTTTGTGACACAAAATTAAACTTGCTAGTTAGGCGAAAATGAAAGTTTCTTAGATAAGGTGAAAACAACGGATATCAACAAATGTACCTCCTCAGGTTAGGTGCTTATGTGCCGTTCAATTTCGTTGTACCTTCTTCTCTTGGTCAAATTTGCATCAAGCCCATTTTTTTTTCTCATTTTTGGCGTCGACCCAATGGGTCAACCACATCTTTTTGCACGAATAAAGAATGAGTTTTGCACAGCAGGATATAAAAAGTAGTCGTATTTCATTGTATATGTACCCAATTATTTTTATATTCTTTTTTTTTATTATTTTGATATGATTTTGATACATCTAATATTTAAAACATGCATCATTTTTAGGGGGGTATTCAACAGTAAAAAGCTACATAAAATTTACAGAAACTACAATACATTCAAAAATTTAGGTAGAAAGAATGGTTCAATAGTTAAAATTACATTAAAAAAAAAAAATCCCTATGTAGAACGGACGAATAGATAGAGCCCTACCGCCAATGCTTGCATCTCAACAAATCATTTTTCTTTTAATCGAACGGCTGATACTGTGCTGCAAGTTGCGTCTTAGAAACGCAAGAAGTACGGTAACTTGTTTTAAAAGAAATACACAGCCCCATATTGAAGACTAAGCCCCTAACTCCCAACGAACAGGAACTCAGACTTTATTGTGAGGGGGGAAAGAGAGAGAGAGAGAGAGAGAGAGAATGGATTCAAACGGCCTCCAGGTTTGGGCAGGATCAAAGAAGCTGCAGAGCCTGGCGGAGAATTTCCGTCCGTACAAGCCACTAACAAGAACTGGCTTGACCAGAAGAGCGGCGGTTCTGGTGTGTCTCTTCCGCGGAGACGCCGGCGACCTCCGCGTCATTCTCACCAAGCGATCCTCAACTCTCTCCTCTCATTCAGGTTCGTCTCACATCGTCATCGTTTTGCGCTGAGAATATTTGGACTAAAGCCTGATCCTTTTCGTTTTTTTTTTGTTTGGGCATGTTTTTGGGTTGCAGGGGAAGTTTCTCTGCCAGGCGGGAAAGCCGAGGAAGGCGATGGAGACGACGTCGCCACGGCGTTGCGCGAGGCTAAGGAGGAGATCGGTTTAGACCCTTCTCAAGTCAATATCGTCACCGTTCTGGAACCTTTGGTCGCCAAGGTACGTAACGTAAGCTATTTTAGTTAGTTGGGCTGTTCTGGGTTTTGATTTATGAAGCATCGTCTTTTTGCACTTTTGAGCGGTCGTAGTTGGAGATTTCGGACGATGAAATTTTTTCTGTGTATTCAAAATCATCTTCGTAATTTGGTTCCACGGCCCGTGGGATCAAACCCTAGCCGTACAAGATAAACTAGACAGATGCAAATGACGAAAATTACGAATCTTTAGCAGGTGGGCAAGTCTCATTAACTGTGAGTTTCCATGGATCAAACAAAAATGGTATATCATACGTCCTATAGTACAATGTATAATTTAGATGCAAATGTATTTTGTACACAAATCTGCCCATTTTTTGCAGTTCTCTCTCTTTTTTATTTTTGGGTTGTTGTCAACGTCTTAAGGACTGCTGTTTATATGCAGAATAACATGACAGTAGTTCCTGTAATTGGAGTACTTTCCGACAAAAAATCGTTCGTTCCAGCACCAAATGCCGCAGAAGTGGAGGCCATATTTGATGCTCCGTTAGAAATGTTCCTCAAGGTTTATTCCGTCTAGTTCTTCCAGTTCTTGGGATTCATTTTTAATTTACGGAAATATGATCTCGAAAACTTCATTTTGACTCGTGTTAACAATGAGTGGTGGCGAATACAGGACGAGAATAGAAGAGCAGAAGAAAGAGAATGGAAGGGAGACAAATACTTGCTGCATTTCTTTGACTATGAAGCAGACAACAAGAAGTTCGTAATATGGGCTTTAACTGCTGGCATTTTGATCAAAGCAGCGTCAATTGTGTATGATCGGCCACCAGATTTTCTTGAGCGGAGGCCGAAATTTTGGGGCAGAGATATCAATGAACAAACTAGCATGCTTTAGATTCAAACCACATGGTTTTATTCTTTCAAAATCATGTGTATCTATTTACAACTAGCATTGCTCGAGTTAACACACCGTCAATTTTATAGATTCTAAGGGCACTGGTATTATTTTGTAGCCATTCCTAGCGCGCAATACTAGCAATATTCAAGATATTAACAAGAGTGACAAACAAAAATCCTACTTCTGGGGGACGCATAAACAAATTAAGGCGAATCTAAAGATGAAATTATCATAAACATTGAGATTCTAACTTGTAAGTTGTAGCACCGTATATTTTACCAGAGGCAGATCCAAAACGAAAAACAGGGAGATTTCCCGCACAAGAAATAGAAATATAAGACATCAGAGTAATCAAGAAGGATCACAGAAAAGAGCTGGCAAAAGCCCGTTCACCTTAACTTTTATGGTTAATACTTCTCGGTACTTTATACACCACCAAAAATTCAGCGATTACTGATTCTGCATATATGTCAAACTCTTGAATTGTACTCGTGTAAAAACTGAACCCCAAATTGCCGATAAAATGAAATATAAATAAAAACATCAATCTGTTCAAGCAGAACTAGAGGAAAGGTCTTGACCTCCCTCAGCTGAAAACCTCATAAAATTTCTCAATGACAAGTAAACCTGAGTCAATCGACTCTAAAGGATCTTTCCGAAGACGATGTCTTAAGCAATTAGGGATGACGGTAGCAATATCCTCTGTAGTCACTTTATCTCTTCCCTTCAAAGCAGCCAAAGCTTTTGCAGCCCTATTTGTCACAATGTCTCCTCTCAATCCATCAACGTTCAACTCCGCACAAACCTTTGAGATCTTCACCTTGAGATCGTGATCAATCTGAACTGAAGAAAGAGAACTCCTAGCTGAAGTAATTTGCCTTTGCAGCTTCTCTTGCTCCTCTTCGTAAGAATCGCGGAATTCCTTTGGATTTCTATCGAACCGGGCTCTCTCCTCCACAATCTTCACTCTGAGCTCTGCATCCCTTACAGTCCTAACTTGTGCGTGCATTCCAAATCGGTCAAGTAGCTGTGGCCTGAGCTCCCCTTCCTCTGGATTGCCTGAGCCAATCAGGATAAACCGAGCAGGGTGTGAAATCGAGATACCCTCTCTCTCCACTGTGTTCCAACCAGAAGCGGCAGAATCCAGTAAAACATCAACCAAGTGATCGTCCAAAAGGTTGACTTCATCCACATACAGAATTCCTCTGTTGGCCTTTGCAAGAAGGCCAGGCTCAAAGGCCTTGACACCCTCGGTAAGAGCTTTCTCGATGTCTATTGTTCCACAGACTCTATCTTCTGTAGCACCCAAGGGTAAATCAACCATGTTGATTTTAGTCATGACAACAGAAAGCTGTTCCCCTTTCAAGAGACTTTCTCTAACTTCCAAGCTCATAGATTCTGGATCCTCTGGATCAGAGTTGAAAGGATCACCCGAAACAACCTTAATTTCAGGAAGCAAATCGACCAAAGACCGAACTGTGGTGGATTTCCCTGTTCCTCTATCACCCATGATCATGACACCTCCAATCTTGGGATCAATCACATTTAGGAGAAGGCAGAGTTTCATCTCATCTTGTCCTACTATAGCAGAGAATGGATAAACCGGCCTCTGGCTCTCCTTAGCTGCAAGCTTCTGGTCCTGAAAATTATAAATTTTCCCACTAATGTCAAAATTTACTTGTGCTATGTTCTCTTCTAAGTAATGCTTTCTTCATCAAGTGATCGTTTATCATTCTCTAAAAATAAATGCTAAAAGAACGACCCCAAAAAAAACTTTCAACAAACATCTAGAACGAACACCCTAAAGAAGGTTAAACCAAATTAACCTACCCACTAACAAACATCACATCAAATTTCATAGTGTGTGAAACTAGAATGAATGGCCAAAAAATAAAATAAAATAAAATTAAATTAAAGTAAACCTGTTCCGCCGTGTTGATTTCAGTGGCGACATTGGAAACTGCAACCTGGAACTGAGACCTCTCCTTCTTTCCATGAATCCCAACACCTCCTCCATAGAGCCTCTTTAAATAACTCGGCCCTGCGAAAGTAGCAAAATTGTTATCATATAAATGAAAAATCCCCGGAAACTGCCAAAGCCCATGTTCCATCTTAACTAGAAAACTCATGTTTTTGAACAAAATCTTCAAACTCTTAAGGGAAAATGAACTAGGTCTTACGAGAAACAGAAAGGAAAATTCGAGAAAATGTGTACCTGGGTTGAAGGAGAGAGAAGGAATAGAAGTCTTGGAGGAGGGAGAAGAAAGGGAGCGAGAGGCCAAGATTGCGGTGGAAGAGGCTCCAAGTAAGGACGCCATTTTTCAGGAGTAGTAGGTGTGCCGTCAGCAAGTGAATTTCTTCAGCTTTAAGAGCTGCTTGACATTGAAATCTATTGGTTCGCGACTACGGTCATCCTAAAGATAAGAAAGATTATAGTGCCACTCTGTGCTTTGTCGTATTTCCTTTTGTATTTTTCTTTTACTTTCAATAAAATGAAAAAAAAAAAAAAAGATAAAATAAATTTGGGGGCTGTTATCGAGCGCGTCGTAGGGGTGGCAATAATCGTGCTTGTGTCGTGTTCATGTCGGCATGTTTACAGCACGACACGTTTAGTCCGAACACGAACACGACACGATTAACATGCCTATAGAAAACGTAACAGGCACGACACGATTATTAAACGTGCCGTGATGGGTTAACATGATAACAACAAGCATATAATACGTTTATGACCCAATTAACTAAAAATTAAAAAAAAATTAAAAAAATTTTAAAAAAAAGCCAATAAAGAAAATTAACAAAAATAAAATATCTAATAAATATTAAACTACTATAAATATTTCAAATATTTTTATTTTTAAGTTTAAATGAGTTATAAATAGACGGGTCGTGTCGTGTCGTGTCAACACGTTTACGGCCCGTTTAATTAAACGTATTAAGGCATGTTTAGCGTGTTAGCACGAATCCAGCATGTTTATTTTCGTGTTATTTGTAACAACCTATTTCTGGCACAATTAATAAACGTGCGGTCCAAGCCCGTTTATCTCGTGTCGTTTTTGTATCGTGTCATCATGCCGTGTCCTAATTACCGGCCCTATGCGAAATTGAGGCGTTGGAAGTTGAGAATGAGAGGGAACCATATTCTTTAGTTCTTAAATAAAATAAAAAAAATTCAACAACATAAAATAAAATAAAATAGTAGATTTTCAAAACTTTTTGAAATAAACATTAAGTCTTGAAAATATTTATAACAAACAATTTATTAGGTAAATCTATAATTTAGCATAATTTTCAAAATCTGCTATTAACTACAATTAGTTTTAGTTTTTAAAAAGCACTATTTATTATAATTTTTCAAAAGAAATCTCGAGTTGATTTTTGCATTCTTAAAAAATACTAGACTCATTCTCTTTGTTATTCTTTATATTCTCCTCCTGCCACATGTCATCTTACTTTCTAACAAAAACAAAGCATAACATCGTATCATTATTTTATATATTATTACAACTTTGTCACTCTTTAATATTAGGGTTATTAACATTAATGGCCCCTAAATTTTAGAGTTTCTTTCACTTTGCCTCTTGAACTTTAAAAATCATCACTTTACCTCTTGAACTTTGAAAACTCTTCGCTTTACCCTATAAATTTCAACAATTACCATTTCACCCTTTAACTTTTAAAACTGCTCATTTTGTCTCATATTTTTTTATTTTCCGTTCAAATAGACCGAATTAAACTCAAGTGATTAACATATGGGTCAGCTGTGAGGGAAAACGAGATTTTGTCACTTCCAAATTTTATTTATGTTTATGCTCTCATTTAACTTTTTTTATCTGCTTTCATTTAAGAAGGGTCTGTATGCATATTTCTTCTCAATATTGTTTACCGATATCTCCTTATTGTTAATGCATAACTCATCTTATTTAGTATTCAAATTCAAACGTCGGCAAATAATATCAACTATTAAATGAATTATGCATTAAAAATGATAAAAAATGTGCAAGCAAACCCTTCGTAACTGAGATTTTTTTTTTTGGAAAAAAGAAGAAGCAAGGTGTCAAATAAGAGTGTAAACATGAAACAAACTTAAGAGTAATAAAATCTTATTTTTGCCCTTACAGGTAACCTGTATACGAATTACCTAGCCTTAATTCTATCTATTTGAACAGAAAATTAAAAATTTAGAAGACAAAATGAAAAGCTTTTAAAGTTAAAGGATAAAATAGTGATTTTAAAAATTCAGGGGGCAAAGTGAAGAGTTTTGGAAGTTTACAGAGTAAAGTGATGATTTTTAAAATTTATGGGGCAAAATGAGGGAGATCTTAAAATTTTGGAGTCGTTAGTGTTAATAACCCTTAATATTATAATAACGTGTAAATTAATTCATTTCTTTCATTTCTTTTTCATTTAATGAATGGGCTTGTACATTTTAAGCAAGTTTTCTTCTTCTTTTTTTCTTTAAATGTTATATTATTGACTTATACGTTATGGTTGACTTAAAGATTACTAGGTAATTACATAACTTATAGCTTTAGTAAAAGATAATTTAGTGATAAAAAGAATGGCCCTAGTATTTTTTTGCATTCTTAGCTTTAGTAAAAGATAATTTAATAACGTATTAGAGTACTTTTATGTAATCTTATAAGATTAAAATCCCACAATTAAAAAAAAAAAGTTCCGATTTAGTAAGTATATTACTTATTAAATTATCAGAAAAAAAAGTATATCACTTATTAAATTAAGACTCGCTATTTTATAAATAACAAAATTTTAACCTATAAAAATAAAAGAATATTTTCCGCGTAGCAACTAAAAGACTTAGCAAAGCTCTGAATCAAGATAAAGTGGAAATTGTCTCAACCAAGTTTTTTTTTTTTGGCTAATAAGTGGTCTCAACCAATAGTCTGTTAACATGAAAAACATCATCTTTGGAGACACTTTCGTCATTACATTAGTTAAGACTAACATTGGTCAATTCAATTATTAATTTTCAATAACACAATACAAATGTCGTAATATACATAAAAATAATGAGTGGCCAAATATCTCTTATATTTTTCGAATAAATCTATATTTTAGGTTTCTTTTATGTATTTATCTATTTCTAATCTTTTAATAAGCTTTAGGTATGTTTTTGTCTTTTTTAATACTATTTGAGTTCACTTGTTGTGCACTTAGAGAGTAATTTTGTAAATTTTATTTGCACATTAAAATTGTGAATATTAATTTTTATTTTTCTTCTTATAGCATTTTATAGATTTAAAAAAATTGTCTAAATAGGACATATATATAAGAAAGACTACCTTTACAAAAATAAATTAGAAAAAAGATATCTGTGGTAAAATAATAATTGAAAAAGTCACATAAGAAATATTTAAAAAAGACGCTTGAGGTAAAAAACATTTTAGTACCTAGACTATTAAGGTAAAAAAAAGATATAAGGATCATTTTTTTATATAATACAAATTATCAAAAAAATAATAAGTAGTTACATATTTGGAAAAAGTTAATAGAATTTGGAGTGACAAAAAAGTACTTTAAAGAAGCAATTCAAAAAGATATACTATAAAAGAAACTTTGAGAAAAAAAAAAGAAAAAAAACAAAAAATTAAACAAGGAGACATGTGAAAAAAAAATACTTATCAAGAGAAAACTGAGTAAAAATGTATTTCAAAAAGTACAATATGTAGAAATTAGAGAATAATAATCGAAGAAGTTGAGTGCAAAAGATATGTTTAAGAAAAAATTACTCTAATCGACCAATTAGAAAAAAAAAAGTTCATAAATTTTCTTTTAATATATGCAGATTACACGGAAAAAAAATTATTGATACACATTTGTAAAAATTATTTACTAAGAGCAACAAAAAAAATATTTTCAAAAGTGCATCAAAAATGAATTAAAATACAGTGGAGCCTTTGACAAAAATGAAAAATAAAACAACAAATTAAGTAAAGACACATTTGAAAGAAAGTATTTTAATAGAAGAAGGCAAAGAAAATTCGAGGAAAACCAAATAAGGAAGAAAAGTGGAAAAAAAAAAAGAAGAAACAAAAAGAAAAGAGAACAAAAAGAAAGAGAAACAAAGAGAAGCTATCACGTGAAAAAGAGAAGGGTTAGCTAAAACTCGCTTGACTCTTTTATATATATATATATATGTATATATAAAGATGTAAAAATAAGGATTATTTATTATAAAATTTGAATAAGACAAAATGTACGATGTTGATAATTAACCGGCTGTTTGGCTAAGTGTTGGGAACCACAAACTCAGTTATGAACGGTGTAACGCTCTCATATGCTACAATAACAATAAAAATAAATAAATAAATAAATAAAATTGCTACAGTGTAAAGCTCTCACATGCAACAGTAAAAGTGGTTCTAACCAATGGTTCCCACCAGCCTTCCAAACACTCTTAACTTTAGTTATTCCAAAGAAAGTAAAAAAATATAAATATATATATATATAAAAATATAGTCTAAAGTTCAATAGTAATTATTAAATGCGACTGCCCGACTTCTTTGAAAATGAGAAAAACACATTTTTTAGGCTCCAATGAGCCCCTTAATACACAATGGCGAGTCCCGATATTAGAATTCACCCCTAGTGGGCTAGCTATTGTGTTGTAGGTACTCATACGGAGCTTCCCCGAATTGAAGCTCAACAATTCAAAACAACTGGACCTCCGTCGACAACCGTGAAGGGGAGGCACCAAGAATAGCTACTCTACGTAGCAACCCTATGGGCCCTTATGTGATGGACATCACGATGATTCGTTGGGGCAAAGATCACCACATTGGTTGCGACTTTTTGGGCCACTATCATAATAATCCCTAGCGTCGGAGGTCCAAATGGGGCCATTTTTGAATGGATCTTGACTCCCAGTATTTTTGGAACCGCATCGCCCATTGTTACAATGATGGGTCTCGACCCCATCTCCGACGGCACATCCAACCCATTTTTAGATTGCAATCTATGCTTGGCAACCCCGTCTTTGGTGGTCGTGATAGCTCTTCGACATGGTAGACGACATTGTGGGTAGCGCTGCTACTTACCTAGAATCGCAATCTTCTCATGGTGCTGTTATGATGGCTTTCTGATGAGGTGGATGACACTGCTATATATTCCGGCAATCCCCTCTGCCACCTCGGGCGACTCTTGAATATGAACTTTTTTTAGAGATGAATGCTTTTATATTTTAGAAAAGAGTTTCTTTTCTTTTTTATTTGTGTATTTTAGGTTGAATGTGGGCAAGTTCATTGTAAACATAGGTAAACTAGACTTTCTTAAAACATGATATTAAATCCAATGATTAAGATAAAAAGGTCTTATCAATGAGATATTTTAGAAGGTTTCATCTTAGTCAATTCCTACCTACATACATTTTAGTTTACAGCAGGACCCACTCCTAGGGGCGTTCTATTGTCGTGTCTTAGGGAGTCAGTCATATGGATTTCCATATAACTAGGCCTGATTACATTTACTCTTTGATTGGACCCTAGAAAGTGAGTAAAAGCTCCTCCTTAACCCAAAAAAAAAAAAAAGAGTGAAAAATATTTAAAAAAGAGTGAAAACTATAAAAAAAAAAAAAAAAAGGAAACAAGGTAAAGAAAAAGAAAAATGCTTCATAGCCCCGTCAAGCTTCAACCCCACTTGTGGGACACACAGGGACCCCATCGTTTTCTCTGGTGAGGTTAGACCCTATTGGGCTAAATAGAAATGCTCGAGAAAAAATATATTAGTCAACAGTGTTGAATCTTTACATTTGGATAGACTCTTAGAGGATGATATGTCGTCCTTTGAGAGTCATGCGAACATCCTCAAGACTCGAGCTTCATATCATTATTATTATTTTTTAAATTAAACTATATCATATGGATGAAAAAAAAAGATGTAAATAAAAAAATGGTCAAGGGGTCTATCTTCAACGCATTTATGTGACACCTGTTATTTTTCTACGGGTATTAAGGTAATTAAATTAATTATTAGTATGTCAATTAAAAATTTGTTTCATTTAAAATCTATTTCACAATATTTATTTCTACTTAGTTTTAGAATTTCCTAAAATTTCCTATGCTTTTTTAGTATATTTACCAAAATGCCTTAGAACTTTTAATTAATTAAAAAAATACCATTTGGCATTATTTGAACTAAAAGTCTCCAAAGGAGACACATTACACCGACTCTTACCATCCTTGTCTCCCCTTCACTTATTCTCCTCTTCCTTTCTCATGTTCCCTTTTTTCTTCCCTGCTCATTTCTTTCTTCTTCTTCCTCTGCAACTCTTTTCTTTTCTCTCTTTTCCCAGATGAATAAGTAATAAAGACCAAAGGAAACCTTAAGCTGCCTTTCACAAAAATCTCCATAAACGATTTCCCACAACTCAACAATCAAGAAAACTTAAACGTTTTTAAGATCAAACCATGGATTTGAGCTAAGTTTTAAGGTAAGGTTTTCTAATCTAAAAACTTTGATCTAATCCGTGTTTTAGCATGAGATATATATAAGAATTTGTTCTTGATGTTTGTGGATAATTATACAACGTTTTTGAAGCTTGATTTATGTAGATCTTTGTTTAAAATGAGTTTTTGAGCTAATTTTGAAAAGTTTTGATTTTTAGTTTAGATTTGCATATTGAGTATGAAATCTTTGAGAAAAATGATATACATGTGTTTAAGGGTGATATTTTATAGTTTTTATACATTTTCTTAGTCTTGGAAGTTGAAGAAAAAGATCGGATTGAGTTATAAAGATTGAAACCTTCAAAATAGGAATCTAGAATTTCCAAAAATTGTACTGTTGGCAGGCCGATGAACAGTACCGGTAGGCAGGCAGAGAGTCAAAAAATAGCATTTTTGGTCGGTAGGCCGAAAACAGTGATCGATAGGCTAATCAGGCAGTCCAAACTCATATGTTTTTCATCGTTTTGTGTTACAAAATGTTACAAAGATTTCATATAAATGATTATGGCATACTAATAAGAATAGATGGTAAATCGGCATGATTATGCATTACGGATTTAGTTAAAATATGGTTATTTTATACGTCGCAGGATAACGAAATACTTAGAGCTTACATGGTAGACTTGTTATTGTGAGCTGTGCTTGGAGCTTACGTGGTAGACTTGTTATTGTGAGCTGGAGGTTATCGCTATGGTATTTGCCAAAAGGTAGGGAATCTATTGCTCATCTTTTGTGAGGTTTTTATGGAATTAAAATTGGTTGTTTTATTGCAAGATATATATGTATGTTAAGCTGTTATTATATGAGTATCACATATGAGACAATGATATAAACTCGTCTTGTATTGTACAACAAGGAATATATTGATTTGACATATGTTGTTGTAAATTGTGAAGCATGGTTAGCAATATTAACTCTATAAATAATGAATGATTATAGAGGAATGGTAAGACGTGAAGGAGGCGGCAGTTACGTCCTTGGGCACGAATACCTTAAAAGGAAAAATAGGGGGGAGGCGATGACGTTCCCATGGGTCGAAAGTCTCATAACGCACTGTACAGGAATCGACTTAGTGAGAATCCGGGGCTTAATGTCCTCTCATTGGAACACCCTTGAAATGATTGTAGGGTGGTCAAGCGCATCCATTTGAGTTTCGTTTAGTTGAATGATATGATATTCTATTGCATGGTGGATATAGGTGAGCATAATTGAATCCTGAATTATATGTATACATATATGTATGAAACTTGGTAAGAATGATCATAAAGTATCCACAGGAATTAAACATGATAATATTGATGAATAATGAATGAGAATTAACTAACCATGTAGGTTTTAATATGGCAATGATAAAAACCTAAAGGTGAGTAACGTTTTCCCTACTGAGTATGTTGTCGCTCATTTCTCTATATTTTCATCTTTTTAGGACTCACAAAGAGTGAGGAGGCTACGAGAAAATAGTTGAGGAAGCTATGTAGCTGTGTTACATTAGAATTGCTTCATTTGTTAAAGATTGTTCTTCATGATAATGTAAGAAATTGTGTGTTACTTTCTGTGACTGTATTAAGATATGTTGAGGGTTGTAATGATGATGATGACAGTTTTGTATTATTAAGTTTAAGGTGCTACATTAAACTATGGTTTAATTGTTGTTTATATTTTTATTTTGATTTGAGAGTTTTCATTCAAAGACCGAATAAATTTTTTTTGATGTTTTATTTTTATTTTTTGATCTTTTTTTTAATTTATTAAAAACAGTTAACCCCCATTTAGGGCGTTACAATTTATTATTTTGTTTTAGTAAGATACGAGTGAACACACACTGCTCAAATAGAAGGAACAACTTCATTTTCATTTTGTGTATTGCCATTTGTCACTACCTTTTCATCTTTTTCTCATTTTCATTTTTTTCTTTTTGTTTTATTAAAAAAGTTTTTTCCCAAATTTTTTTTTAATAATCTTTTTCTTTACATCTTTTTTTTTGTTGATCATGTTTTTTTTTCTTTACATCTTATTATTTATATAAGTGTGAATGTACAAATTAACGTGTTGACATAGTGTCTTTTTTGTTCCTTCTGAATATAGAATAAGCAACTTTATTTTCTTTTTCACTTTATATGTGGTCACTTGTCACTACCTTTTCATCTTTTTAATCCTTTCCTTTCTTTTCTTCTTGTTTTATTAAACAAAATTCCCCAATATTTTTCTTCCAAAATTTTTTTCTTCTATATTTTTTTGAAGATTTTTTTTCTTTACATGTGCAAATCAACATATTGTTTCCATATAAAGTCTTCTTTTTTCTTTCTCTTCTCTGTTTTTCCTAAACTTTTTTGTCATCTGACCCTTGTAGATACTTTTTTTTCGTGTCCCATAAATAATTTATAATCTGATATTCTCCAAATAAACTAAACTATCGGAGAATATTAAATAAATAAAACCAAATTCTTGAACAAATTCTTAGATTTCATATCTTAAAAATAGTAAAGAACGCACGGGTGAGCATAGCATGTGCTTCCAACTAGCTAGTAACATTAAAAAAGAATTTATTGCGAATTACAGTTCCAGAATTATCTATTGGTTGCAGTTAATTATGTTTGTTTAGGACAAAAAATTTATTGTCATGTGCATTTATTTAAAATTAATTATCATATTCATAATATATATGATATGTATATAATAACAACGCTTTAGGAAGACAAGCCGAAATCTCCCCTGCCAAACTTGCACATCTCGGCCTTAAAAGCAGGCATGGCAGCCTTACGTAGAGTGACAGAGACCTTGAAACCGTCCTTCTTTCCGACGCTGGCCGACGAGTAAGGCAAGAAATAGCAAGGCTCAACGCTACCAAGAAGGTGCCTACAAAGAGGCAAAACCGTCACGGGACCTCCCCAGCCAAAGTCCACTGTCGAGTGACCCAAGTGCCTCCAGTCCGTGAATCCGCTCACCTCTTTCCCCGCATTGACCCCTTCTCCGCGGTGCAGGCTCTGGAAGTCAATGTATGAGCGCACATACTCGTCGGTCGCGTTCCACTTGCTCTTCTTAATCAGCTCCGCCGTTTTCCAAATTGGCTTCTCAACTAAATCCTTGGCGCTGATCTTGACGTACTTTGGGACACAACCGTTGCCCCAGTAGGCCATAGGAAGTTGGGGCTTTACTAGCTTTCTTATGTTGAGTGAATATACGAACTTTACAGTCTCATCTTCCGGGATTTTCGCTGCTTTGACTCTGCATTGTCGATGACAAACATGTTAATGAGTTTGTGAGAGAGTTGCCTTGCAACGAAAGCAAAAGGTAATACGAATCACTTGCCAGAAGAAATACTGAAAATTAGCAATGAATTTCTACCGCAGTGTTTGCTTTGGAGCACCATATTTATGTACTGTAGGCAGGTTTACAGTACTGATCATAGCACCAAGGAAAACCCAGTTTTATGTGGTGAGCTTAGAATATGGTATAAAGTTGTTGAATGCTAAGGAGAAGTCTTTTCCCTTATGTGAAAAAATAATCTACCGTAACAGTCTGACGTTTTACAATAATGTGTTGCAAGTAAGGATATGTTTCAACATGAATACTCTGGAGAATAAAGCATTCCAAATATAAACTTTCAGCTCATCTGGATCAAATTAGGATATTAATTGATTTAGAATTGGGATTTCTTTTTTAAATTCCATCTTTTAAAAACTTCTTTTTAAATGCCTTAGATGTCTAAGCGTGATACAACTTAGACATATAATATAAATAGTAGTATGATACAACTTTTTAAAATATGTCATGAATAAACATATTTTTTTTAAAATTACGATAGAATATGTAAATTTCTCATTTAGAACCACTATTATTTATCTTCAAAGATAAGATCGTAAAGTAATTAACATCATGGTAAAAGCATGAAACATTCAAACTGCATATAGGCATGCTCTGTATCATTTCTTTAATCTTTTTCCAAACGTAAAGTAATTTAAAAAAAAAATAAACAATCTTAATAACTACTCTTGATAACTTTTTTTTAATTTATTCATAAAAATTTTTAAATTGTGAAAACAAAAATGTCTTGGTTCCAAAATTTTTAGGTTATGATTAGGTTGGGGTTGTTGTCGGGTCAAGATCAACACTAGAATCAAATGGATCTTGGTTCACACCATGTTGGAGTCAAATCAGGATCGATACTAGGTTGGGGTTGAACTAAGGTCCAATGACATTGGACTGGTGTTGAACCACATTTAGCACTAGGCTGTAGTTGGATAAGTCAATTTGAGTGAGGCATCAAGCTCAGGTCAGTGATGTATTTGTTTATTTTTTTTATTTAAAAAGTATGTGACAAAATTATAGCGAAAACAACTAGAGTAATAATGGGTGTTTTTATGGGCTACAACTCCACTCTTTCACAAAAAAAAGGGCTCCACCTGTAATGCTCACTTGAATCCTACATGTAAGGTTCTCTTGTAAGAGGATGAGGCTATAATCCTATGGGTTATTCAACATTTTTCAAATCAAGAGTCAAGTTAGTTCAATTCAAAGAGAGTAAAAGTAAAGCAGGGAATAGTAGGACTCATTTGGACATCAAATTGATTTGAGTATCTATATGACTAATCCTTAAAGGTAAGCCTAAATCTAGAAAGCAATTGACTTACTAGTAAAAATTTGAAAAAGTCACAATCTAATTTAGTTTCTCTCCTTAGAAGTTATTAATCATAATCTTGTGATCTATTCTTCAAAAGCGCCTTTAACAAGTTAATAATTTCTTTTTTAAAGCAGCATGATTTTCCTAAAAGAACATAGCCCATAATAATAATTATAAAACACACAAATACAAACACACTTACTTGGCTCGCCAAATGAAAGCTCCGAGAGCCTCAAAAGTGGTAAAGCTGAACCCCGAGCGGTCCAAGAGCTCTTTCTTGAACCAATCCAAGCACTTGTCCGTCACGTGAAAGCACTCCCCGACGACCGGCCCGATAGGCTGCTCGTACGGGGAGAACCCACTGTCCAAACTCAAGAACTCCCCGATCTGCGCCTCCACTCTCGGCGGGTCCCTGGGCACCAGAAACCTCTGCCTGTCCCAGACCGGCTGAGGCGCCAGTGGACCACTCACCACTCCCCGAGCCAACTCGGCCATCAACTTGAAGAACTGGCCGGCGCCGAGGCCGTCACATATCGAGTGGTGAATCGCTGTCCCGAGGGCGTAGCCCCCGCACTTGAACATGGTGAGCTGGAGAATGCAGGGGCGGGCCAGGCCCTCCTCGGGTCCGGGGTTGGGCACAAGCTGCTCGACGAAGCGCTCGTCCGGGACATCGTCAAGGTAACCGAGGGACTCGAGGGTGCAGTCGACGGAGGCGCGAATGAGGGGGACGCATTGGGCTTTAGTGGAGCAGAGGAGCTCGAGGCGGTGGTCGGAGGGGCGGCGGTGGAGCGAGCCGGCGAGCTGGTAGTAGGGGACGAGGACGGCTGACAGCGCGGAGGAGATGACTTGGAATGGGTCGGAGATGGGGTTGGTGGCGGTGGCGGCGTAGGCGCGGAGGTAGCGGAAGGTGAGGTGGAGGTTGGGGTCGGTGTCGATGTGGGAGAGAGGGAGGATGTGGTCGTGGTCGAATGGAGTTGTGGTCGGGGAAATCAGTGCCGTTTCGGTGATTTCGACATGCATTTTTTCTTGGTTTTTTGTCGTTTCGTTCTTGGATAATAATTAAGTGCTTTTGGGGTTAGTTGTTATGGTTGGTTTGTTTTGTGGTATGGGAGTGTGAAGCGTTTTGGGGTTTAAAAATAAGCATTCTGAGGATCCAATATTTGTGAGGGCATGGTTCGTCTTGGATTTATTGGGGGTTGGTGTGTCTGCATGCATGCGTTTGGCGTAAGCAAGTATTGGCCGTTTCGGAATTAGTTAGGAATTCATCAGACAAAACCTTTTTTGGTTGTCAAAAAGTGCAAGAAGGGTGAAATTAAAACATACTTTTCAACCTTAAAAAAAATAAAAAATACTTTTCAAATTGAAAGAATAGCTTTGCAGTTTTCATGAATAAAAGATAAAAGTTAGATAATTCAAAACTAAGAGATATATTTATATAAAAAAAAAAACCTCGAAAGAGAAAGTAAGGGTCGGTTTAAAATCACTTGTGCTTTTGTTTTTAAGCCGTAGGGAAAAAAAGAAGAAGAAAAAGAAGTCTAAGTTAAAACTTTTTAATTAATGTTGAGATAGTATATATTGCAAAACATTTTTTTTATTTAAAAAAAGCATTTGAATTTGCATGGTTAAATAAATTAAAAACTCTTATTCTATATAAAAATAATGTGATAAAAGGATATAGATATTTTGTAATTTGTTATTCACAAGTAAGAGGTCAAAATGAGATAAAATATATTAAACTTTCGTTAAACAAAAAAGATGTGTGATACGTAGAAAAAAGATAATAAAACTGTGATATTTGAGTGAATTGTTTTTTTGGTGAAAAAAGGAGCTTTTTATTTTACTAGTCGAGAGACGTGTGATGCACTCATTAAACTATAGTTAAAGTTTTTATAGGATAGATTATGAATAAAAAGAATGAGTCGAAGAAAAATCTTACTTAGAAATTCAAAAAAAAAAAGTTGCACAAATAACCTCTGACGATATACATTTGTTTTATTTTGATCGCCAATATTCATTTTTTTAGGTCTAATTACTTTTAAATTTATGAAATATACAGTTTTGATTTCTCACTTAAGAAAGTGATCTTTTTGAGACAAATATAGCAAAGTAAAACACGTTAGGAATCTATAAGTAAAATGGTAAAAGAAACAAAATGGATCCAAAAATATATCATATAAGCAAAAAAGATTTGGACTAGTGATACGATTCCAGTTTTTATTTCAAACATGTATTTTTTTTAAAGATAGCGTTTTATCAAAGCTAATTTTTTAATTACTTTATCTTTTTAATTCTCATGTTCACGTATTCTGTTAGATTATATTTGGAAGTAGATAATGTATTAAATAAGAAGTCAAAACTATATTTTTTTTTTATTTTTTCATTAGACACTCACACACGTAATTTCGACCATGAAAAGAATGAAAGGAAGTAACGTAATAAAAGCCAAAAGTGATCAAAACAAGTAGATTATTTCGTGAAAAAGTTGAGATTGGAGATTTAAGAAATCTAAGAGAAAAATCAATAAAATTGGAGTGGAGTAATAACAAAAGATCAACCATAGGAGAATATTAAAGATAAGAGACGATAGTAGACAAATTGAGCCAAAAAGAGAAAAAAAAAAAAAGGTAAAACACTAAAAAAGAAAGAGAGAGAGCGAGAGAGAGAGAGAGAAAATACAACAACAAAAAAGCAAGAGAAAAACAGGTATAACATCAAAAAAGTTAAAAAAAAATGATTCAACAAAAAAGCAAGAAAGAAGGATTCAAATAGTAAACTTCATTAGACAAATAAAACCAAAAAATAAAAGATAAAAGATATAAAAAACTAGTTGATTTAAAAGAAAGGGAAAAAAAAAGATAACAAAGTAACAAATCGACTAAAAAAAAAACGAACAATTGAGCTTAGATGAAAAAGAGTATAGAGGGGAAAAAAGATTAATTAAAGAAAAGGCGGGAAAAGCTTAAAAAAAAAAAGAAGCAAACAATAAAACGCAAGGTTTTGGACAACTACAAAAGGAATAGTGAAGCTTTTATCTACTCTTTACATGTAGTTAAAGAAAAAAGATTAATAAATATTTCAATTTGTTATTCGTGAAAAGGCTCCTCTAAAAATTTGCTTAACAGCTTGTTTGATAGAGAGGAGCAGAGGGAAGAGCTAAATTATGTGTTTGGTTTGAAGGAGATGGGGATGGAAAGGAGAGGAGATGTGAGAGGATGAGCAATCTTCTTGAGCCTATAAATTTACATCCTTCCTCTCTTGGACGGATCAGGCAACAAAAAAAATAGAAGGAAATGTTTTGGTGGGAAAAAGCCTAGTTTACCCTCTAATATTTACAGTGGCTACAAATAATAAAAGCAATATTGTAATTTTTTAAATAAAATTCAATCTATCATTCTTATTCTCTTTTCAATACCAAAGAAAGGAATAGAGACTTATTCTCTCTACCCCCTATCTTACCCAACACTACAAGGGAGGACTACTATCCTCTCCATCGTTTTTACTCTCCATCTCCAAATTTCTCTATCCCTCCTATTGCCCCCATTGACCCAAATGGCTCCTTTATCCCTCCTATTGCCCCCATTGACCCAAATGGCTCCTTTATCCCTCCTATTGCCCCCATTGACCCAAATGGCTCCTTTATGATATAAACACTGTATTTTTGTTTTCTTTTTTTTTGCACTTTTCTTCTTATATTGCCCCATTGAAACTTTTTCTTTACAATATACATATATTAAAACTTTGGGTAATTGACATCAGTAATCTTTATACTCTTTAACAGATGACAGTTTGATCCCCATTCCTTTAATCATTGATATTTAAAACCTTTCCTTCATGTTCTATCAGTCTTTTAACAAAATTAGTCACCTGCATTGCCAATGGTGTTATGCAGAAGGACATTTTAGTAAAATGACACTTACATTTAACAAAAAAGTAGAGAAAAAACAAAATAAGCAAAAGATATAAAAAAAACCCCTCAATTCAGATATAATCAATTTGTTTGGAATATTGTTTCAAGGAGAAGAAGAGATGCTCGAAGTAATGATATCAAACGGTTTTTTTTTTTTTTTTTTCTACACTCTCAAAAACATGTTTCATGGGCCACGTCCAAAAAAAAAAAAAGGTGGAAGCAAACAGAGCAATTTTGGTAGCTTTCACTCCTTTGCTTTTTTTTTTTGGGAATAAACTCTTACTCAGTACAGCCACAAACAACGACCATTGACGGGAGGAGAACCAGCTATTAGTAAGATCTGAACAAAAACGACACTACCCAGGATCACAAATAGCGAAACCCAGCGAGCAACGACAATGGCAGAGTGTGGCCCAATGACAAAGAAAGAAGATACCCAACGAGCTTCGACGGAAGGCGGCGAAATACGTACATGCTGGTCAACATCTTCACCTGAAAACAAATCCGGCGTCGCCACCATGCCCATCCTCGACATTGTTTAATGTGATCAAAGAAGACGACTTCCTAAGTTTTTTTTCATTTTAACGAAAGATTTTGGGTCTGTTTCATTTTTTTTTTCCTACTAGCCCTGATTTCAAAATGTAAGGAAGCAAAATCTATGAAACTCAACCCAGAGAAGCAAAGCCAAAAAAAAAAGAAACATAGAGTGAAAAAAATCTGGGGCGGAGGAAGATCTGGTGGGTGCTTGCCGAGGGATCCAAACGGCGGGGGGAAGCTACTTGTGGTGGGATGGTCGACACGACAGATCTGGCCTTGCTGCGACGCGGCTACGACGGAGATGTGGATCGACTGAAGCTGTGCAGCTCGTGACGGGGCATGTTAATGGCGAATCCGGGCTGACTAACAATTCTTTCCCTTCACTTTCAGTTTTTGCAGAAGGAAGAAGAAGAGTGAGCAGTACTCCCAAATTAAATAAAACATTATAATATTGAGCCAAATTTTTTCAGAGAAAAAATATTTGAACCAGCCATTTTAAGCCTCCTCGCACAATTAGGTCATTGTAGTCATTTCACTAATAAAAGCGACCAGTATGACTGGTGCATATTTATGTGAAGAATTTAAGGGTCTTTTCAGTAAATAAATTTAAATTAGTGATTTAATTTAAGTTAGTGTGATTTAAATTATGATTTGAGTTAGTGATTTAAATTGTTATTCGAATTGACGTTTGGATGTGCATTTAAGTTTTAATCTAAGTATGGAATAAAATTAAAATTTGTGTTTGGAGAGGTAGTGAAGGTAGTTTTTGATTTATTAATAAATCTAATAAAATCTTAATGTTAATAATTTTAAAAAATCTGCAATATGGATCTTGATTTATTCCTCTCTTTATTAAGAACACAGTGAAAAAAGAATCATATCAATTGGATATCAAAATAAAGAAGTTATGATTTTTTTCCTCAAATATAGCATAGAGAATTTTAGTTTTTACTGTATCAAAGATATCCGAGTATCAAAAGTTTAAAGAGGATAAGAACTCTGAAAACTTGGATTCTTGATACTCAAATGATTCAGATTTTGGGGGAAACAAACGCGTATATGAAGAATTCTTGATACTCAAATCCAAATTTGAGTCCATTGAGTTCAAAGAATGCACGAAACAAATATACTCTAACAGTATTAATTGCACCTGTATGAAGAGTTTGGGGTTTGTCAAGATTAAAAGGGTAAAGACTAAACCGTGACCAATTAAAAAGTTTAGGTATTATTGATGTTAATTGCCCTAAAACTTTTAAAAATGTTTTATACCTTTGAATTTTATCTTTTAAATTTTTAGGGCGTTTGGATCTTAGTTTAAACTATTGGTTCGAACCAAAAATATTGCAGCAATTTAAATTTATAAGAAGAAACTCTATAATAACTTTTTTGGTTTAAACCAAGGTTCTCGAACAACCTATTATGTTTAAATATTAAAATACTAAAAGAGCATTTGACAAGTTGGTTGGAACTAATTGGTTCAAATTAATTATATTGTAAAGTTTTCAGCAGCTACAATAAAAAACAAAAATTTGCTATAATATAAAGCTCTCACATGATAAAGTCTTTAAACCAAAATTTCAAGTTCCAACAGGTCTGTCAAATACCAAACTTTCACAATGTCGACCCCATCTTGTCAATCCAATGTCAGCCCTAACCCTTACCTATAAGTTTGATCCTGACCCTCACTTGACCAGTCAATCCAACCCCAATCCCAGCCCATTGGTCCAACCCCGATCCTATCCCGTTCATTTGATTCTAGCCCCCAACCCTAGCTTGTTGATTCAACCCCAACTCTAGTCCATTGGTTGCATCTCAACTCCAACCCTAACTGCAGCCCCAGACCGTTGATCTAATCGCAAAAAATCTGAATCTATGTTTGGATATAGAGTGTGGAAACAAAAATTTTAAAAGGTTTATGTGACATTTGGTACATGGGTTTTGATCATTTGAACCCATGGTCCAAGTTAAAATGACGTTGGGTAAACAAAATAAAATAAAGGTTTAAAAAGATGAGAATAGCTTAAAACGGATAAAACCTTTAGTTTTGAAAACTTTGCACTACTGTAAAAAAAATAAATAAATAAACCTCATAGTTTTCCAAACCCATTAAATATTTATAGTTTCATCACAATTTTCACATTATCCAACTACTTGTTCTATTGTATGATATTTTATTATTTTTCCATATTTTTATATTCCAAAAGCTAGATTAAAACTACTGTTCAAAATCACTAATTCAAACTACAAAGTTTAAAAATATATTGATTAATAACAAATCTTGCAAAAACATAGTATTCATAGAACAATTACCTAGATTATATGAATTTAGATTTACTTCTTTTTTCGCTCTAAACGCACAGAAAGAAAAATCTTCTACAAGAGTTAATACAAAAAGTTTGAAATTTTAAAGCTCCAGTTTAATTCATTCATTTGTTCTTCTTCTGTGCATTGAATTCATTCTTCCAGGTTTTGCATACATGTCTTGTCAAACAAATGATGTAATAATTACACCAAAAAAACTGGCTAACCAATTCAAGAAGTAAGTCGTCTACTTATTACCCCTACATGAATATGCACCATTGACAATGATCCAAACGATCAAACGATCCAAAATAATGTAGTTTAAAAACAACAACGGTCTGATTGGTAAATAGATTTGAATCAATGATTTGATTTGAGTTATGTTATTTGAATTGAGATTTGAGTTAGTGATTTAAATTATTATCCGAATTGACGTTTGTATGTGCATTTAATTTTAATTTGAATAGAGAATAAAATTAGAATTTATATTTAGAGAGGTAGTGAAAATAGTTTTTTGATTTATTAACAAATATAATAAAACTTAATATTAATGATCCTAAAAAAAATACAATATGGATCTTATAGGGTGTTTGGAAGGTGGTGGGAACCAATGGTGAGAACCACTTTTATTGTAGCATATGAGAACTTTACACTGTAGCAATTTTTTTGTATTGTTACTGTAGCATGTGAGAGCTTTTTACTGTTTATAACTGATTTTGTGGTGGGAACCGCAGTTCCCACCACTTTGCCAAACACCCCCTTAATTATTCTTCTCTTATTGAGAATATAATGAAAAAAGAATTATCTTATTTGAATATCAAATGAAGAAGTTATGATTTTTTCCCTCAAATATAGGAGAGAAAATTTCAACTTTTATTGTATCAAAGATATATGAGTATCAAGAGTTTAGGAGGGTTTAGAACTTTTGAAAACTTAGATTCTTGATACTCATTTGATTCGGACTTTTAAGAAAGCAAACACGTATCTAAAGAATTTTTGATATTCTAATCCAAATTTGAATATATTAAATCCAAATAATATATTAAATAAACAGAGCCCAAAGGATACTGATGTACTGTAGATACACTCGGTATATAACAGAGAATAATAAGAAACAAAAATTTTAGGAGGTTTCTTAAGGGGCATATGTTCGGAATATTCTTGAAACTTTTTAGATTCAAATTTTTGGAATAATTTGGATATGTGATTCGAATCAAATGAGCCTTTTGACTCAAGTTTTTAATGTTCTGTCTTCCCCTAAATTCTTGATACTCAAATATCTTTGCTACAGTAAAAGCTGAATTTTTTTCTCCTATATTAAAGAAAAAAAATCATAACTTCTTCATTTGATATCTAATTAAAATGATTTTTTCTTATTGTGTTCCAGTGAAGAGAGGAATAAACTAAGATTCATATTGCATATATTTTAAGACAATTAACATTAAGATGCTATTAGATTTTTTAATAAATAAATTTTTTTTTCACTGCCTCTTTAAACACAAATTTAAATTTTATTGCATATTCAGAATAAAACTTAAATGTACATTCAAATGTCAATTGGGATAATAATTCAAATTATTAATTCAAATCACATAACTCAAATTAAATCACTAATTCGAATTCATTTATCAAACGGACCCTTATATTACCTTCTGTAACGCCCCCCTTACGGACGTCACAGATAACGTTATATTCATTCGTTAAAACTGAAGCAAACTATTGTAATTGATAACATGTATTTGAAATCATAATTTGGAAAAGCATTCCTAGGATCTTTACATACATTTTTTTTTATAGAAATATACAAAAATACAAATACAATTTATATTAAATCATAATCTTTCTTAACTAAAACAATTTGCTTTTCCATAGTCATTGTATAAATAGTTTGCTAATATTATTTAAATTAAATGGCCTTTGAAAAACAAACAAAAGACAAAATTCTTTGAACATGTCTTGGCCGGCAGGCCAAACTTTCAACTTCGGCAGGCCGAACTTAACCGGCAGGCCGAAGGTCACCCATCGGCAGGCCGTCCGAGGCCTTGCAAAATGGGATTTTCAAAATCCACAAGATCGGCAGGCCGATGCTTGGCAACCGGCAGGCCGATTGGAAAACTTCGGCAGTCCGACCAGCATGGTCGGCAGGCCGAACTAAAAAAAATTCTTTTTAAAACAAGTTTTAAAACTTCAAATGCGGAAGAAAATTGATAAAAACACATTAAACAAACATTCACAAAATTTATAAAATTATACTTATATTATAAATCATATCCTTAAAGTTATAAACATACTCAAATCGAAAATCATAGAGTATTTCTTAAAAAAAAACTTCTTTCCTTGGCGTTCTCCCATTTGCAACCATCTTCCTTAGCTCACACGCCCATCATAGTGTCCTCCGCCTATTCCATCACTTTCTTACCCTTATCTGCAACATGATGAAAAACTTAAAATAAGCCAATGCTTAGTAAGTACATTGTAATTCTCACAATTTAAAACATTTCATAAACATCATCATCATCAACTTTAAAACATTTCATGAACATCATCATCATCATCATCATCATCATCATCATCATAATAGTGCACTAGGCACATTTTCATAGGAACATATCTTTCATTACATCATTCATATTAAAACTTATCCATTTTATCTTTAGGGGCCCAAGTGTTGCACCATAACATCATCATCATAGGCGCGCCGTCATG
>CAMOHE010043217.1:0-37851 GCA_946598075.1 Artocarpus hirsutus
ACCCTAAACCCTAAACCCTAAACCCTAAACCCTAAACCCTCAAACCCTCAACCCTCAACCCTAAAACCCTAAACCCTAAACCCTAAACCCTAAACCCCTAAACCCTAGACCCTAGACCCTAAACCCTAGACCCCTAAACCCTAAACCCTAAAACCCTAGACCCTAGACCCTAGACCCTAGACCCTAAACCCTAAACCCTCAACCCCAAACCCTCAACCCAAAACCCAAACCCCAAACCCCAAACCCTAAACCCTAAGACCCAAGGCCTCAAACCCCAAACCCCAAACCCTAAAGCCCTTTACCCTAAACCCCAAACCCTCAACCCCAAACCCAAACCCCAAACCCCAAACCCTAAACCCTAAGACCCAAGGCCTCAAACCCCAAACCCCAAACCCTAAAGCCCTTTACCCTAAACCCCAAACCTTGAACCCCAAACGCTAACCCCTTATCCCAAAACCCTTAACCGCATACCATAAACCTTGAAACCCGACCCCCAAACCCTAAACCCCGAACCCCTTACCCCAAGCCCTAAACCATAAGCCCCAAAACCTAAAACCCTAAACCCTCTAGATTTCTAACATGGCTTGCTAGTTGTATTATCTCGTCCGTAAGGAGTCCCAACACTATCTGGATTTGTTGTTTCACCTACTAAGTTTTTACGTTCAGTCGATTTGTTGGCTGTTTGTTGGTTGGTTAACCTCGTTGGGATCATTTTCCCTTAATGTAGCTCTTCTTTCGCGTAGGTGGTCCCTTAAGTCTTTCCTCTTAAGCCAATCCCTTAGACCACCTATAGTCTGTGTTAGGGAAGCTTCTGGTCTGATGTCATGTCTAGGAGGGAGTGGGGGTAAACCTATGTCTCGCTTTTGTTGATTCGATGGGCTAACTTCTTGGAGCCGAGATTGTTCTGCTCTCCTCCTTCACTCCCGACTACCCATTGAATTGGCCTTCCCTTAACAGCCACTCTAAATCTTGCTGGTTCCCTCAGGGTTACCTTGGCCACCTTTTTGGCTACCAGATGGTTCCTTAGCTCTTCTAGGTCATGACATGGAGGAATATAGCCTTGAAGACTAACTAGGGCCGTTGAGATTTGGTCGAGAAGTCATCTTATTCTATCCACCTTTTGGTCCAACAAGGTGGTCCGTGAAGGCTGTTTGCCTTTTCTTGATCCTCTACCATCTCCAACTGATTTGGATCGTCCTTGGGTGATGGAGTTGTTGGTGTGGGCTTCGGTACGGTTGGTACGAATCACCATGTTGATTGTTGATTATCAGCGATGGTTGTTTGTTCTTCAAAGATGAAAGCCCTCCTTCTAGCGCTAATTTTTGACGCTGGAAATTAATCAACAATAATGTTTGTAATAATCCTCACAATCACTCATGATGCTCACTATTTAATGCAGTTAAAATGTAAGAAAAAAAAAGTAGAGAGACGAGAATTTATAGTAGTTCACTCTCAAATGAGCTATGTCCATTGTAGTTTTGTTCTTATCAAATGCTTACATTATATGGATTAGGAGAAATGGAAGAAGATGTGTTTTCAGATAAGGGAAAATAGTGTTTTCTATGATTTCAATAATCTGAGTCCAACCTTTCTCCCAACTCCAACTCTCCCATTTATAGCCTTGATGTATTATAGGGAAATGATTAAAATATTATTAATGGAGATACGAATCTCTGTATTCTATGCCAAACTATGTTATTCGCTCATGCTATCTCTGCATGCTCAGAAAAGTGCATCAAAACCTGTGTTAATGGCCATATTCTCAAGCACATTGTCTCGACTGTCGACGTTACCCACTCTTATCCACTTTTGGAAGTGGGAGCACAGTAACAGGTGGAGAACACGAAGTTAGTTTAATCTCGAGTCCTTTCTAGAACGGTGAGCTCTGGGGGTTATCTCAACTACCATTATATTTGAGTAATGGGCCAAATTGGGCTTTTCCCTTTACTTTCCTATAGGTCTTCTTGTCGAGATATCCCACAATAAACTCCATTTCTCATCCCTCCAATGTCTCTCTTTCCCTATGGGGACAATTGTTGATGAATTTTCCTACATGACATGGAGTTCTATGATGATTTGTGAAAATCTTTGAAGATCCACATAGATCAGTCTCCATGAAGATCCACATAGATCCGTCACCATGAAGATCCACGACTGTCTCCTCGCCATCAATCACTGCTTTGTCAACGTATCTAGTCTACGAGCTTGTTCTCACTTCGACACTACCGCCAATGGCCCACAAATGTGTTTGGGATGCTCGATTGATGCCTTCGTTAAAGTTAATTAAAGAGAGTACTTATGCATATTGACAAGGTTGCTTTGGATGCTTTGCATGATAATGCAGAACATCATTTATAAAACTTGGAGCTATGGATTTAGGTAACTGTTTGCATCCATGCTTTCCTTATTTGCCTATCCTATTATAGGATTTTGACTAATAATTAGTTTGTCCATGCCTGAGTAAACTCATGAACCATTGTTAGTTTATGTTTTCAAAAAATCTTTTTTGGCATTGGTGTTCTCTTCATTAGGCATCTTCTAGGACTGGTAAGTTTCTGGAGACATTATTTAAGAGTTTTAACAATATAATTTGAAGATACTTGTAATCATTCATTGTTATATTTTTGAAGGTATTACAAGATTTGAAGTTTGATCTAGAGAATTCATCAGATTCACTTCATATTTTAGAAAAATCTACTTCAAGTTATTTTCCCTTCAATATGCTTTAATCAAAGTCATAGCATATAATTTTTCCTAAAATTTGAGTGCAAATCAATGTTAGAGCATGTATATTTTAGTTGATGTTCATAAGTGCTTGATGTTTATTTTTTGCAAATTTTGTTTTAATTCATTTTGGTTTTCTTTTTCTTTTCTTTTCTTTTTTTTTTTTTGTTTGCAATCATCTATGGAGCGAAGGCCCAGGTAGTCTTGTACACACAATTGACATCTTGAATATGATACATCATCCTCTTGTCTCCCATGGTATTCAAGTGTCTTGTTTAAATAAATTTGTAATCAGCTTGTAAATAAAGAGAATTCTTTTGTTGAAGCTTAAGTATAGTTTTTATTGAAATTCAAGTTTTGATGTGCTTTATATATATATATATATATATATATATATCTAGTTGCTTTGTGTAATAAATTGTAATCTAGCTGTATTTTTTCCTTGATCTGCTCTTCTTTTTTTCTTTTGAGATAGAATCTAACGAGTTCTAGGATGGAACCTAGAGGGCTCAAGGCTAACATCTGAAGGGTTCTGGCAAGTTTTGAGATGGAGCCTGATAGGTTCAGGATGGAACTCAGGATCTAGGATGGAACCTAGCAAGTTTCATTATGGCACCCTACGCTGACAATTAGAGGTTGTTGGTGCATATTTGTTTTAAAAGAAACTATGTTGAAATCAAGCAAGAACCTACCAAGATACAATTCAACACCCCGCACCATCAACCAGAGCTTTATTTTAAAGAAAATATGTTGAAATCTAGAACCTACTAAGTTACAATCTGGCACCCTGTGTAACAATCAAAGTAATCTACCACATGAAGAAGTAAGAAATGAGGGTAATTTAACTTTTAATAAATTATTTTTTAATTAAAAAATGAAAGATAACTTAAACTTTTAATAAATTACTTTTTTTTATTAAATTGCCATTTTTAAAAATAGTTTTTTAAGAGTACAATTTTCAAAAAAGCACTCCTTCGAGGGCATTGTTATAAGTTGCATAATCAAAATTGTCAAGAAAAAGGCCTCTTTTTCTGTCACACTACATTATTATTGCAAGGTCAAAGGATGGCAATTTTCGTCATTTACTTAGTGACACAACATAATTATTTATTTTTTTTTAATAAACAAAGAACATATATTTTAGCATTATAGTATACGTATTATCTTTATTGTAATGATAATGAAGGGAAAGTTATATTTGAATGAGAAAAAGTTGGCGAGAAAATACACCAAATGAAAGGAAAAAAAATTAGCCCAAAAGAAGGATAAGTTAGAGCGAGCAAGGCAAACTCTATATTTGGGCTTAGAGTCTATTCTTGATTTCTTCGAGTTATGTGTACAGGGCTCTTCCAATCTAAGTGTCAGACCCAATATTTCAGCAATAAGAAAGTTGAACAAAACCACTTTCCAAACAAATATTAAAACAACAAGAGTTACAAAATAACAAGAATAGAAATGAACCTGAACTTGGTGCAAAATGAAACAAAGATATCCTAATAAAGTGCAAAACTAAACATAGAACAAAAGAAAACAAATATATCTAGAATTTCTCCCTAGAAAAGGACACATGAATGGCACACGCTATCGTTTCAAAATTGGAGCAACTCGTTCAAAAATAACACCAGCAATCATTTCTCTAATAAAAACTAAAAAAAAAAAAAAAAGATGAGTGTTGGGGTGACGAGAGTACCACGGGCTCTTGGATTTCATTTTGCATTCTAGGCTAGGACTAGGCCCAACCCCCATAGTCCCAGCCCAGGCTTGGTTTTTAAGGCGTTAAAAAAATATATACATTCCTATAAGAATCTACCAACCACTAAGCTACATACTTGTTTGTATATTTTATATTTTGATTATATTTTTTTTTTTTTTTATGTTTATGAACCCCTTAGAAGTTTAAAATGTAAACTTGCAAAAGTCCCACATTGAAAATGAATATAATTTTCTCTCTTCCAAGACTTTATATAACATTTAAAAGTCTTCATTTACATTTAGTTGTCCTATACTAAGCCTTTTATATGTGGACTTTTGATTTAGTTCATATAATTATTACATTTTTTTAAGGTACTCTAACAATTAAAGGGGGAAATGAGGGGAAAGTTATATTTGAATGAGACAAAAATGGTGAGAAAATGACACCTGATGAAAGAAAAAAAAATTTAGCCCAAAGAAGCATAAGTATATTTGGGCTTAGAGTCTGTGATGCACAGTATCTCAAACAATACAATATGCGAGAACTGTTGGAAAAATAATACGTAGCGAAATTTTAAAAATTTTCTATCAGAGTATTTTTCAAAACACAAGTTTGACATGCTCTATGCATAAATTAATCAAATCTTACTAACCTTTGAATGCCGAAGAACTCCCATAATCTGTGAAGAGAAGTAACGTTCCAGAAGAGCCTCAACCAACTGGTCTTCTTTGCTATTCTATATCCACGATCGGAGTGAGTGTGGGCTCACATGTACAGATCTTCCTCAAGATGATTCTCCTTCCAACCAATTGAGAGAACCCAAAGCTAGTGTTCGTAATTTGTGAACAACAGCTCCTAGGGAGTTTCAGATTCTCACCAGCAGAGTATCACTCTTAATCTCTTAATTGATCTAAACAACTGATGAGACTCGCTCCCTATTTATAGAGATTGGATCTAGGGTCATTGCTTATCAAATAAGGTCTCAAAAATTCGAATCAGAATCAAATTCGGATCAATATCGGATGAAATCCACGTGAAAACGCGTGATTTTTATTTCGCGCATAGACAAGCCGATCTGCCTAACCGGCAGGCCGAACTTGAGGATCGTTATGCCGAACTGCCAAAAAAAAATCTCAACGAATCTTTTATTTTTCACCCGAGATTCTATAAGATAAAGCCCCAATTTTAATTCAAATAACCCAATAGAGAAGTTATCTAATTAAAACAACTTTATCTAGATAATCTCTAGGAAAATAAATAGATTCCTAATAATTCTATAAGTTTATCTTGATATAATTTATTCAAAATTAAATCAACTGATAAACAGACAAGAATTATCCGATGACAATAATTCAACAAGTTACTCTTAAATTAATTTTGTCACAAAATTAATTCAACCGATAAACAGACATGAATTATTTGATTTTTTCAAATTTCAACCAATCTAATAAATATGAAATAAGTCACCAATAATTGAAAAAGCACGTCGTATCGTCACAGGATTTTGTGAGTCAGCAAAGGAGACCAAATGGACCTATATAGTTCAAGCTCTTGATAATTATGAAACCCAATATCCTAGATATACATTTCATAATTATCAACTCCAACGCTACTCCACTAAAAGCTTGGAGCTGCACTCTCGAACTCTATAGAATTACGAAGCCTGCATAGCTAAGTCTCCATGACATATCATAGTGTACCATATCCCCATAGGATTATCCATAATCGACTTAAGGACAAGTTCTATCTTACCTTTCCAATTATGTTTATCTTACGTTTCATTATCTCACCATCGAAAAACTTACCATCTAAAGACAGTATACCATTCGATTAGCGCTCTAGTTTTTCAATTACAGGATAATGCATATAAGAGGATATCACTACTCCTAAAAAGAAGTTATGGATTCCATAGCTATGAATAATAGGTCACGTTATCAAGAGTCATGCCTCCAACATACGGCCATGCATACCACTATTAAAATGCAAGTGTCACCCTTTGGTACATCAAAGAACACAAGTCAAGACAACGGGCTCATTATTCATCTCAGGATTAAGATATAATACAAATGATTGTCTAAAGTGAATCGATTTGCCAAGACAGAATTATTCATCCAAATCAATGCACTTTATGTCCCGATCCAACACATCGTCACCTATGACAACGTGTCTATGTTTCTATTCACGGAATCCACCTCCGATGGTCAAGACAAACCATCTCCCAATAAACATATAGACAACATAACAATCTTTACATGAATAAAGTGCCCAACTTTATTCCCTCGATTGCAGATCTTATGATTTAGACCGTCACCTTAAGAATCGTGTCTTTCGCATAATATGTCCATCATATGCCAAATTCTTAAAGGTTTACATCGACAGTCTCAGACTATTACTTGCTTATCATACATTCAACAAATATAAACGTAAAGATGACAAGATTTGGTATATATAATAAATAAATTCTTTATTGATAAAAATATCTCCAAAAACTTATTCCATTTTTACTCCTTAGGGCATACATGTCTAACAAGAACCACACTTAAATATTTCAGGCATTGAAATCTGTCTATCAACAATTAAAGGTTCCCGAAACTGTACAAGAGCATCTTCAATGTCTTTGCTTGGGTTTTGTTCCACCGTCAAGAGACTGGCATAAACATCCTATAGATTTCATGGAAATAACATTTAATAAACGTAGAATCCATGAAGAAAAGCAATCAGGGAAAAAAAATGAGGTTAATTGAGGCTTACCCAAAGTAGTTCGATACTCTCACTGCTCTTCAATGCACGATTGTCTACTAGCCTCTTCCCCAAATCCACTAGTTTATCTAGCTTTGTAGGTCCCCGATCCCACATAACAAGATTACCATACTGTACATGCATTAAATGTCACGAACATGTCATAAGTGAAAGAAAAGCGCAAATAAAAACATTATTTAAAAGCCCCAAATATTCTTTTATAAACCTTTCTTCCAACTTCCGAGGTTCACAATCCCGCAAATCCCTATTGATAACACAATACATACATTAAATATCAAGTGAAAGGAAGACAAAAAAAATGTTTTAAAGCCCTCCAAAACCTTTTTATTATATTCCATATATGAACACTTGACGGAGAATTTTCGATCTGTTATACTAATCCATTCTACCAAAACAAATCCGAAAATTTACAAAAACAACATTTTAACATACTGCAACAAAGCATGAGACACCACAATCCACATAACAGAAGACACCTTACCCAAGCTAAAACAAGAAAAGATATAGCAAACACACAAGCTAGAAAAAAGGCAAAACAAGAAAGATGCCAACTAGCATATAGCATGCGCATTACAAGTAGCATAATGGTCAGAGCAGCTTTAGACATGCTATATCATTTTAATCTACTATGCAAAGACTCAACCCTTGGTTGGCTTTTCTCTACAACCTATAATCAGCACTCATATATGTTACAATAAGAACAAAGAGCAACGCACGTATTGATAACAAAAAATATTACACTCATTAAAAAGTAGCGTAAACACTGTTAAAGCAATGTGTAAGTAATAATTTATTTTACCCTTTGTATAGTCTTTCCTAGGTGCACGGGCATAAAACTAGTGGCCCCATTGTACCCCTTTTTACCATACAAAATGGTTGCCTTCCAAACAAATGGTTTCCTTAAAAATAGACTTCTCACACCAGCCCCATCAAACAGGTCCTTATGAAACACTATATCACCGGAAACAAAAGTGTGACTTCCTTGGAATATTTTTTTTTTTTTTTTTTTTTTGGGACTTCCTTTGAATATTTAGATGTGCTTGTTGTACTTTCTTGAGGGCTTACAATGATCACAAACTGCAAAACGTGCGTTCTTGCAATATAGCACAGAACATAAGGGCTATGTGTGCCTGCAAAAGAAGACTAGAGCATTCTCCACGAGCTATATCATCTAATTCATCGTGCAATTCCAATTCTATTAAGTTCGAATTAAGCATAATAAAAATCTACAATGTTCGTTTCACAATATATAGCTGAAATACGAACCCTAGCTAAGCTTAATTAACTAGATCAAAGAAAGAAATATAGAAACCAAGGCAAACCAACAACGAAACACAATTGACAGCTTAAACCGCAACACCACGGAAAAAAGAAAAACTAGCACCATTGAAAAGATGGAGGAGAAAAAACACCCAAAACCCACATCACAAGGTAATTGTAAGAAGGCAAAATATTCACAAACCTCTTAAATAGGAACACGCAAAACTCATAGTAACACTCAATGGAACTCAAACAAAAGCCTAGGGATAGGCCTGTGATGAGATACACAATTAATTCAATACAAATTCATATTCTTTTTGTCAGACCGAAATTAGGATTAACTCGACCTAGACCAAGAAAACAGAAATCAAGATTACCTCGGGAAGAGAGATAAGTTTGTCGATGAAGGACCGAGCGTTCTCAATCTTCCTCGCAGTTTTCTCCAGGGAGAGAATGATTGATCGAATGGTTCTCAGATGCCATTGTTATTCTAGTTTCCAGAAACTCGGTTCGCAGAGAATGAGAGCAAACGAGAGTGCTGTGTTTTTTTCAGGAAACGGCAAGCAATAGGAGCTACAAATGGTACCACGCTTTGTGGAAGGGAATAAAACTTCAAATAAAAAGGCAAATGACAGACAAAAAAGAAACGAAAATGCTTTCTATCTGCATACGACGAGCGCATTTCCTACAATAGCAACTACTCTTGAAACACCCGTTTGGCCTTTCGTTCTACTAATTTCTACTTGAGCGGTTATCTGCGTGGATGTCCCATACTAATTAATGATCAAGATTTAATCTTCCCACATCTCCATTATTTTTAATTCGACACATAAAAATAAAATAATAATAAAACAACTACGCAGTCCACCTATTAATAGTTGCTACAAATACAGTTCGGCTCACTTAGTTTAAATTGGTGTTTAATAAAACATTTAATTCGAACTGAGCTGACAGTTCAAATTGAGCTGTACTATTTAACTTAGAATTTAAACTCCCTTCAATTTCAACATTTCGAACCAATATTGAACAGCAATATCACTCCTATATATTTGTGTTTATAATTTAACACTGTTATTTCATATTTGTTAATTAAATAACTTATTTTTTTACATATTTCATGTTTATTCAAAATATATATCTTTATGCTTTAAACTAGAGTTATTAATACTCATACAAATACAAATTCAATTTGATATTCTATTCAAATTAATACTTTAACTGCACATGCATGCGTCAGTTTGAATTACTGTTTAAACTACACAATTTGAATTTTTCTATTAAACCTAAAAAGTTTAAATTAACACAATTCGAACCAATAAACAATACGGGGGAGAGACACTTAAAGCAAGTTAGCAATGTAATATTAGAATTATATAGAATTAGTTCCCACACAGAGAGATTTTGAACTGACAAAGAAAGTATCTCCTCCATGCCATACTTTTAGAACAAGAAAAATACAGTTTTGGGTAAAATTGGAGTGCGAAAGTAAAACCTAGGTAGACTAAGTATCCAACAAGTTAGATGTCCTTACCCATTTGAACCTCAAAATTTGTGCAAAATTTTCACTAATTCTCCAAGTGAAATCTTTCAAGGAGGGGCTTTTGAGTTTTGTTGCAAAATAAACCCTAGTTTATGGTCTATACATACCAAAGGACCAATTTGAAAAGCTCATTTTTCTTCCTCACTAAGTTTACTCCAAGACACAAAAATCTTCTCTATTTCTTCTCATCAAAATCGTCCCACTCTAGGCCTTTTTCTCTTAAAATATTGATGATACAAGTCCTAAAATCATCATTAGAAGCAAGATCAAGGTGTCTTGTGTTGATTCAAGGAGGTTTAAGGTAAAATCTCAAACTCTACTAAGTGAGTTTTCGTTAAAGTTTAGAGTTTAGGTTAGAAATTAAATATCTATGTTTTGATCTTGAAATTTAGCGTTTTCTAAAGGCTACGCACACCAAGAGGAATAATCCACCACTTTGGGCCCATTAGATGAAAACCCTAACCCTCTAAGTTTTGTTTAAAGTTTATGTTTCAAAATATTATGGGTTGTTACAAATAATTATTGACTTTGGCATGTAAAGAACTTATTATGGTATGATTTTTCTATGTGTTGTATGATTATGGATGTGTTTGTAAGGCTTAGTGTATGATTTTATATATGCTCTAGGAGTAGGTTTGCAAGTCAAAGTGTTGCAACCAATTTGTGAACACTTTTTGACACAATTAATAAAGACAAAAGTTTTTTTGGGACATAGACATCGAATTGATTTTTGAGCTCAACGTATGATTTATTGAAAACAACAAAATAAATATTTTTCATGAAGAAATTTTCCTTAAGTTCCAACTGGATCAACCCTAAATAGGCGTTTTCAAATCTACCCGATTATAGATTTAGTCAAAAGCTTCTTGAAATAAATAATTTCAAACAAACTTAAAACATAAAAGTTATAGATCTCATCAAAACTATCCACTTTCATGAAATAACTTTTCTACCAGTTCCATTCGGATTTGGAGTTATAAATTTTACAAAGTTTAAACGTGAAACTTTTAAAATGGTAAAAGTGACAAAATCTCTTGAAAATGTTTAAATCTATCTAAGAGCCTTTGGAGAGTTTTAATCCTTGTTAAAAACTACATGTTATGGTACCAAACAGTTTTCCTTTAGTGCCAAGGGCAAAAATGTCAAGATCTTCACGTTTTGGGCCAAAACCATAAAAATCAACTAAAATTAGATTTTTCACTACACACAAATTTTCTAGATTGCTTTGGACAGCAAACAATCATAAGTTTAATTCCAAAGAGTTTGAAAATTTTCAAAACCCGTTCAAGACAAAACTGTCATTTTGACAAAAAGGTTAAAACAAACTTGAGCTTAAAGCTTACCAATTAAGCTCAAAGTTTTTAAAGCAAATGATTAATCTCTAATGTGACTGTAAAAAATGCACATTTTTTAAGGCTAAATATGATCATTTTGCATTAAACATTTATCATTAAATCTCTTAATTATAACATTTGTGTAATAATTAGCATTTTAATGTGTTCATGTGAAAATATGTTTAAAAATATGTTTTTAGTTTTATGATTAATAATATTTTTAGTAATTTTTAGAATCATCTATGCATGTTTTATAAATCTCATCATACAAAATTCAAAGTCGTAATCTAAGACGTTAATTGGCCTTAGTATACCTAAGTCAAACGGTACAGATATAGATCATTAATATAGACTCAAACTAATAGTCAGGTATTGCCTAAACCAAGGAAAAGGTTTTAAGTAGAAATGTGTTGGGGTGTAATTTAGTCCAGCCTAAATTGCCCACAGGCCTGACGGCCCAATAATGGAGATGATTGAACAAATCGAACGAGATCAGCCTAATCAAATCAGCCATTCGTTTGGTTCGTTTGGATCGATTACCTCTTTTGAAAGCTTTTCGTCCAAAATAATCCGTGTTCTTTTAGGCCTTTATTCGTCCAAATCGATCGTCTCGATTCGATTGTTAATAGCACATTTTGGTGGTTAAAACACGTCAAGTCCTGAATCAAAACATGGGAAAGACGTGATTTCTATAGCTAATCACCAATCGACATGTGTCTCACTATTGCAGTTACTTAGAAGGTGCTATCCCACTCAGCTTGACGGTTGGCGGCTACGATTCTTTCTCATCCTTTATAAAGGGGAAGGTTGCTTTGTTGTAAAGAGGATATACGAAAAAGTAGCAATGGAAACTCTATCAATTTACTTTCTCATTTCCTTGTAATCTGTACTCAGTGCTCAATAGTAAATCAGAGTGGACGTAGCTCTTCATTAACAGAAGGAACCACTATAAATCTTGTGTGCTCTCTTATTTCTACATTGTTTTGCTTATTTTATTTTAATCTTGTGTATGTACTCGAGTGAACAGGTCCATTTAATGATGATTTGAGGGCTTAAGTTTCTAATAACTTAATTTGGAATTTTAGCATTTTGATTGTAGATCCACCATCTACAATTTGGCGCCGACCATAGGGCCTTCAAGTCATCAACTCCAGGCTCTTAGACTTGAATTCAAATGGTAGACAACAGCAACCAGTATACTTTGGAGACCGCAACTGAACAGACTGAAGCAATTCCCCAGGACAACCAATAAATGGAAGCCCTTGCAGCAGAAGTCGAAACCCATAAATAATTGCTCCAGGAATAGATGGCATATTCTTAGGAAAGTGACAAAAGGTTGGAGCAACTCGACAGCGAAAATTTGGCTTTGAGAAGCCAAATTAATTATCAAAACTCCTAGATGGCTTCACAGTCTTACATTATCCCTACTACGGATACTCAACGATCCTAGTATCGTCAACAGCACAGTGGCAGTACCAAACGCCATGACCAAGAACTCGACAGCCCTACAGCCTAGTCGAGAGAATGCAGCACCTGTACACACCTTCCATTACAGCACCAACAGCCACACCAGCAGCTTTTACAGCCACAACCACACCCACAATGACAACTATCGCGACGGCGAGTACTCGCGTGGAATTGAACAAAAGTGATGAAACGATTAAAAGAGACGCGAGCAAAGGACCAACCATTCGATCGGAAGAAGCACCAGCTATCACCTGGATGACCCTCGAGTCAATCCAATCGATGATGAAGGAGATGCTCGAGCAAAATTCCAAACTCATAGGAGAGAAAATAGAACAAAAGGTTTCGAAAGCCACCAGTAAGACCCCTACATTGGATGACATCTCGAAGAACATTCGAGATACTCCACTCTTAAAGAGAATCACTTCAATTGTACCACCAAACTATGGAAGCCTTCTTTTCGCCCAGTTCGATGGAACTTCAAACCCAAAAGACCACCTATTGCAGTACAAGAATGTAGTTTGTGCCACGAACATCCCAGACTCTATTCTCAATGAAATGATGTGCAAGTCATTTGCGCAGTCGCTTAAAGGTCTGGCACTTCGATGGTTCAGTAACTTGCTGACTGGATCGGTAGATAGCTTTCAAGATTTGGCAGACTCCTTTATCAAGGCATATTTCATGCATATCAAGTCGAGAAAGATGACCAAGGATTTATGGTCTATCATTCAGACCCCAAGCAAGTCGCTAAGAGCTTATATCAAGAGATTCAGCAAAACGTTGTCAGAGATTTTAGACTTGGAAGATGGAACAGCTAGAAAGGCACTGAAGAAAGGACTCTTGCACAAGTCACCCTTTAAGAACAGCATATGCTCAGACTACCCACAAACCATTCAGGAATCTTTGAACAAAGCTAAAGGGTGGATCGACCTGGAAGAAGAAAACGAAAGATACGAGCGAGAATTCACCAGAACAAAAGATCAAAACAAATGGAATCAGAAGCTGGCACAATAATTGAATCAACGAGGAAGGACGAGGACACCATCGAAGAGGGAGTGGAGGCAGAAAGAAGACTAGCCTCGATCCACCATGAGACCTTTGTCGCCCCAAAAATACGCCCTGAACATATTGCCATCCGAACTCGTCGCTCAGCTCAAAGGAAAAGATTAAGTTCGATGGCTAGGTAAAATGGCACCAAACCGTTCATGTGACCAGTCGAAATATTGTGAGTTTCATAGAGATACAGGACATTTGGTGGTTGAATGGAAGGCCCTGTGATCTGAGATTGTGGAGCTTCTAAAGAAAGATCACTTGAAGGAGTATGTCTCTAAGCAAGAAAAGAAAATGTATGGGCTCAACAAGGAGCGAGGAGGACGAAGAGACTGACAAGACCGAGATGAGACGTCGTCACCACCATCTATCAAGAAAATTATTGGAGCCATTTGCGACAACTCAGTTTTCAGTGGTGATTCTATAAATCAGATGAAGACGCATCAAAGGAAAGCAAATCAAGCGACTGTCAACTCATACAATAGTGAACACTACAAGCATGCCATTTCATTTCACAACGACGAGGCATTTGGGCTCGACACTCCAGATGATGATGCCCTTGTTATAAAACTCAACATTACAAACTGTGAAATTAGCCGAATACTGGTAGATAACAGAAGTTCTGCCAATATTCTATTCCTCTCGATGCTGAAAGGGATGGAAATTAGCGAAGAGGAAGTCCAAAAATCCCCAACATCATTGGTAGGATTCAATGGCGAAGCAACAACAGCCATTGGGAGAATTAAGCTCCCAGTATATGCAGTAGGGGAAAACAAGTTAATCAATTTCCTGGTCATGAACTACCCGTCTGGGTACAATATCATTCTTGGAAGGCTTTGGATCCATGCCATGAGGGCAGTCCCTTTAACATACCACCAAACAATGAGGTTCCTGATGAAGCGAGGTATTCAAGAAATTCGAGGAAGCCAAGAGACAGCAAGGAGCTGTTACGTCACAGCCATGAAGCAGAAAAAGTTTTATAGCAATTACAGACGAACCAGTAGGACAGAACAAGCAAACAAAGCTGCGTCAAATCGGTTCTGGAGTAGCTTAACGAAGTCCAAATCGACCCGCAAGATGAAAGACATACAGTGAAAATCGGGTCGTAGCTCGATGAAGGTATAAAAACCCAAAAAATTGATTTTTTTAAAGCTAACGCTGATTGTTTTGCCTAGTCCCATGTAGATATGCTAGGAATCGACCCAAGCATAATTTGTCATCAACTAAACGTCAATAAGGACCATAAACCCATCTGGCAGAAGAGAAGAAAGCTCAGGATTGAACGAAACAACATAGTAAAAGATGAAGTGAGGAGATTACTAGAAGCAGGCTTTATATGCCCGTCTAGTATCTGGATTGGCTTGCGAACATGGTAATTGCAAGAAAAAAATAATGGGAAGTAGCGTATGTGCGTCGATTTCATTGATTTGAATAAATTATGCCCAAAGGACAGTTACTCGTTGCTGCATATTGATCGCCTCATTGATGCAACGGCTGGTCACGAGATTTTAAGCTTTCTCTGGCTACAACCAAATCCTTCTGCATCCTGATGACCAGGAGAATATTGCATTTATACCAGAGCAGGGGATTTTCTGCTTCAAAGTCATGCCCTTTGGGTTGAAGAACGCAGGAGCAACTTACCAACGATTTGTCAACATGATGTTTGAGCAACAGATTGGTAAGAATATGGAGGTCTACATCGATGACATGATAGTTAAGTCTTTGCAGGCTCATCTCCATGTTCAGCATTTGCAAGAATGGTTTGACGTTCTTTGAAAATATGGCATGAAGCTGAATCCAAAGAAGTACACTTTCAGAGTGACGAGCGGCATGTTCTTGGGATATCTCGTCATGAAGTGAGGAATCAAAGCCAATCCTAATCAAATTAAAGCTTTCTAATTAATGCCTTCTTTGAGAACCAAATGAGAAATTCAAAAACTAACCAGCCGAGTAGCATCACTAAGTCGATTTATTGCAAGATGCTCTGACAAATGTCTTCCTTTTTTTAAGTTGCTCAAAAAGAATACGATGTTTGAATGGAATGAACAATGTGAATCTGCCTTCCAAGAATTGAAGAGGTATTTGACGACTCTGTCGATCTTGTCGAAGTCAAAAGAAGGCGAACCGCTTTACTTGTACATGGCAATTTTAGAAACGGCAATAAGTTCAGCCCTTAACCGAGAGGAAGATGCAGTCCAAAAGCCAGTGTTTTTCATAAGCCACACTATGTTGGACGCCGAAAGTAGATACTCCATCATTGAAAAGCTCACACTTGCTCCATCGTTGAAAAGCTCGCACTTGCACTCGTCAAGGACACACTATTGTGGTGTTGTCGTCATACTCGATGAGAGCGATTCTACACAAGCCTAATGTTTCTTACAAAATGACAAAAAGGGCAGTCGAACTGACGGAGTTTGACATCAAGTACAAACCTCAGACAGCATTGAAGGCTCAGGTGCTCGTAGACTTAGTTGCTGAACTAACTTACAGGGCCAAAGAATAGGGATCAAAAGTATGGATCGTGCAAGTCAACGGGTCGAGCAATGAAAAATGGTCAGGAATAGGAGTTTTTTTGAAGTCCCCAATTGGTGAGAAGATCGAACAGAGCTTTTGATTGGGATTCAAGGCTACTAACAACGAGGCCGAATACGAGGCCATGGTGGCTGGAACAAGGCTCGCTACTGCATTCGGGGCTACTAAACTTTTTCTAGAAAATGAATCCACGGTAGTAGTTAACTAAGTAAATGGAGAATTCGATGTGCAAGACGAGAAGATGCATCTGTACCTAAGTTAGTTAACAAACTAAAGGCACAGTTTGATCATTTTGAGGTTAAGCATATATCGTGAGAACATAACTCAAAAGTCGATGCATTTGCAAACTTGGGATCATCCGTCGAAGTGAGCGAGAGAAGAACAATCCCTTTGGAATGAATTGATAGCCCTAGCATTATGCCAGTCAAGAACACAAACTATTTCGACCCCAGGGATGATTAGAGGATGCCCATTCAAATGTCCATCAGTGACAACTGGCTTCCTGAAGACAAGCAGACTGCGAGAAAGATCAAAGTACAAGCTACGAGGTACTACTTGATCGATGGGAAACTCTATAGGCATTCTTTCACAAGACCTTATCTTCAATGTCTAGGAGAAGACAAAGTCGAGAAAGTTATTCAAGAAGTACACGAAGGATCGTGTGGAAATCATTCAAGTGGGAGGTCATTGTGCAACAAGGTGAAGAGACAAGGATTTTACTAGCCAACCATGTAGAGCGACTGTAACAACTTCGCTCACAAATGTGACAACTGCCAAAGGCACACCCCCATCATGCATCAATGAGCAGAAGAGCTTTCTTCGGTCAGTTCACCATACCCATTCATGAAGTACTCGATGGATGTCGTCAGACCATTTCCTCCGGCACCCGAATAAGTGAAGTATTTGCTCGTCCTCATGGATTATTTCTTCAAATTGGTTGAAGACGAAGCCTTTGCGAACATAAAAGAACGAGATGTTAAAAGATTTATTTAGAGGAATATCATCTGTTGGTTTGGAGTCCCAAGAGAGATAGTCACTAACAACGTCTCTCAATTCATCTTGTCATCTTTCAGGAAGTTTTGTTGTGATTGAGATATTATCCTAAGCTTCTCAATGCCAAGATAGCCACAAGGAAACAGACAAGAAAAGGCAACAAATAAGATGATTGTAAAGAATTTGAAGAAGAAACTCGAGGCAAGAAAAGGACGATGGGTCGAGGAACTCTCAATGGTGCTGTGGGCCTATCGAACGACTCTAAGAAGAGCAACCGATGATCCCCTTTTTCGCTTGTGTATGGAACAGAAGCTGTTTTTCTAGCCGAGATAGTCACACGGGATCTCCGAGTCAATTATTCTCTACTAAACGAAGCAAAAATCGATGAGATGAAGTAGGATGCACTGGACTTGGTAGACGAGAAAAAGGACAAGGCCAACTATCGCTTAGGTTGCTACCAACAAGCCGCCGCCAGATATTATAGCCAGAAGGTTAAGCACAGAAAATTCTAGGAAGAAGAACTGGTGCTCAAGAAAGTCTTTCAAATCACTAGAGAGGCCAACGCTAAAAAATTGATGGCTAATTGGGAATGACCTTATCGAATACGATCGGTTGTTCAAGACAAAGTATACAAGCTAGAGAAGCTAGATGGATCCCTTATTACCAAGAGCTGGAACGCGAATCATTTAAAAAAGTACTATGTGCAATACTTTGATTTAGCTTCATCATGTAATTAAACTACGTCTGGCTTGATCCCCATACAAGGGGTAC
Source organism: Artocarpus hirsutus (assembly GCA_946598075.1). Classification (NCBI taxonomy): domain Eukaryota; kingdom Viridiplantae; phylum Streptophyta; class Magnoliopsida; order Rosales; family Moraceae; genus Artocarpus; species Artocarpus hirsutus. The sequence continues at coordinate 18,122 of CAMOHE010043217.1, forward strand.
GTAGGCAGCTTGTATGCGATATAAACGAGTGCAGTCACTTTATTATTTCAAATTTTATTTCCCCAAAATACATAGATTGACAAGTTCTATCCTCAGGAAACACAGCTAAGCTTTTTGATTAACTTTGGACTCGACCAAATCAATCTGAACTCTCCAAATGCCATCTTTATGGCTCAACTTCAGACTCGACCAGATTGATCCAAACTCTATAATGCCATCTTCATGGCTCAACTTCAAACTTGACCAGATTGATCCAAACTCTCCCGACGCCATCTTCATGGCTCATCTTCGGACTCGACCAGATCGGTCTGAACTCTCCAAAGGATCTTCAGACTCGACCAGATCGATCCAAACACCAAAAGCCATCTTCATGGCTCGACTCAGATTTGACCAGCTCAATCTGATCTATCGAGTTGTCATCTTAATGGCCCTTACTTTAGGCTCGATCAATTCAACTCGGACCTTCGTGTTGCCATCTTCATGGCACTGTTGCTGGTCTGACCAACTTGATCTATGAGCTTTTCGTATCACTGTTCTTATGCCTCTTTCAAGGGTGTAACAAGCTCAGTCCGTACACTCATTTTCCTATTTCCTAGATGGACTGTGCATCTAATCAACTCAATCTGTGTGCCTTCACGTCGCCATCTTAATGGCAATTTTGGCTGTATCGAGCAATTATTCTCAATGATGATTTTTAATCCATTCGATCATTTTAATCAGTATGACACACTGCTTTAATTATGGTTTGAACTCAATAAATTTGATCAAATAGCATGCTCATTGATTGGATTTGTTATCAGACCTACATTTTTATTGGAAATTTATTCGAGCCCTTGAACTTAAGGCCTTTATTGAGCTACAGCCATGCTTAGTCTGATCGATTCTAAAAGAGTAATATCATGACATTATTTATATGGCTCTGACTATGTTGAATTTGATTTATGCTGAATAACAGCCTCGCTTTATACTATGACGAATCCCTTTGGATTGCGTACTTCTATTTATCATGTTTGTGGTCTAATTGCTTTTTGGTTAACTAGAGGTTAATTTTTGATGCATACGACATGAAAGCATAGTTGATCAAATGATTGATTCTAAAATTTAAAACTTCAAATCAAAGGTTTTCTTCAATAAAATAAGATGTTTGATATAGAATACAAATGGCAGTTCAAACGTAAAGTCCCTCAAGGATCCTCTCTTTCAGCAGGTTGAACATCTTCAGCCTCGGTTGGCTCTAGGGTTGAAGGCTCAACAACTTCACCAGTTAGGAGGCTCGACAGTGACATCTTCATGGTCTGATTCGACTTGAACGATCTGGTCATCCGTCGACAGCAATTCTTAGAGGTCCTTGATTTCTTCCTCGATTGTATCGACACTGAGTTGGCCCGATTTGAATTCTATCAAGGTCTTCAGTTGTGCCTTCAAGGAAGATGTGTTGTGGACCTCGAGCAGCAACTCCTTGACTTCCTCGATGTCATTGTCTTTCACGGACATTGCCTTCATCAAGGTGTCAACTTTTTCTTTAAGAAGTCGAACACTACTAGATAGGTTCAACACTTTCTCGTTCGACTTGTTCAATGCGTCTGCCACAATATTGAGCTCCTTTTGTTTGTTGTCCCCCTCAGCCTTCAACGATTTCAACTCTTCTTTAAACTTCCTACTTCTCAATAGCTCTTGCTCATACTTGTGAATAGCCTTGTCCGCAAACAGATTATGAAGTAGAAGAGCCTATGCAATTGGATTTCAACATTAAACGATGCGATCCAAGTATTAAGAATAAAACATTGCATTAAATCTACCTACCTTATCACTGTAGCCGACTCGTTGTAAAACCAACCGAATGGCTTCCCACAAAGTCGTTCCTCATCTTTCTCGAAATAAAAGTTTATGGCCGCTTTAGTCGTTGCCTCCTTATCTTCCATAATGCTGACGTCTTTTGGAACGTCGAGAGTTTTTTTGCGAACACTTTGTTCGATGTAGAAGCCTTACCTCCCTTTCTTTTCTTTGACGGTGGGGGTTGTATGTCGAAAGGAGGAAGAGGAGGTGGATCGGACATAGTTGGAGGGATCGAATTCTTGGTTGTCGATGGTTCGTCAGAATGCTTTCTTTTCTTCTTCGTTGCTTTATCTGCAGCTTTCTTCCTTCGCACCTCATCAACTAAAGGTAGTGTAACCTTCATGGCTAATAATGCAGCTTCTGCGAGATGAACATCCTCATCAGATAAAGGTGTAATATATTTTGACAAACTGTACAGCCGCTAAAGTGTACCATGACACACAAAAACACAATCGACTCGTTTTGGAAATCAAATAGGAATACCTATGGGAATTTTTCTAAATCTCTTCCAAATCGAGGACCTCCGGAGTCGATCGGGTTGCGAGACTTCTACCCAAGTCCACCCATCTAACGCTAGTAATACGTCCAATCTTGCTTGGAATCGTTCACCGATTGGTGCTGGATGGTTCAATTCGTAATCTGCGAAGAAAAGAGATTGTTTATAATCAGTTGGAATTACTTCTTGAAATATAAAAAGTTATGATACTTACCAATATGACCAAAAGCAAATGGAAATAGAAATCGAGCAGTTAATTCAAAGGAGTCATTGTTAATCAACATAAAAAAGTATCTCTCCTCCTAGTGTCTGTCAGCATTTACAAACTCGATTATCAATTGCTTCGACTGCCTGTAGATGAAGTAAAAACAGCCCAAATTTTTGTTGTTCGGTTTCAAATAGTAACATCTGAGGAAGTCGTATATATCAAAGTCAATTCCAGCCTCCTCTATCAAAACCATGAGGGCAATGAGCAGTCAGACACCATTCGGCATAAGCTGACTCATTGAAATGTAGAAGCATCTGATAATCTCGATCATAAACTCCAAAATCGATAGTTGAAGGCCGAGTTCAAACCACTTGGTATATACACAAAACCAGTTGTCGTTTTGTGTATATGCTCGCTCCCTTGGATAAGGCAGACGTATTTTGACCAAAGTTGGTATTCCGTACTTCGACCTTACTGTCAACAAGTCGCCTTACATCAAAACAGATTCTAGATTCTTCGTAAAAAATGAGACCCCCTTAGTTGGAGAAATATATTTCCTCTTTTCGATTGGTTCGACGTCGTCGACTGTCCTCGAGGGTCCAACTAGCTGGTTCCTTTCTGCCCTTTGGCTTGATGCCTCTTTATTAGTCTCAACTCCAATCGTCCTTGCACTCGATTTGATCAAGCTTTGTTGGCGAATCATTTCATCCACCTCCCTTTCGTCGCTACTCGATCAGAGATCCTCTCCACTGCAAAAGCTCGGGTCAATGACTACCGCCTTTGACATTTCTATGAAAACAGGATTACCTAAGGAAATCTAGGGTTTCAAAGATCAAAAAGACAAAGGATCCTAAAACTTGAAGGCTTCAAACAGTTCTTGAGTGCTTTATGGTCGCGACAACCAAAAAACTCCAACAGTCACTGATTTTATCAGGAAATAAAGTATGTTTAGCATCAAAATGCTCAAAATCGAGAGAAAAATAAGATTATGGAAGGAAAATTGCAAGAAAAATAAGAGAGAGGAGGAAAATCTTGCTTGAAAGCTCTGAAGAAACTGAGAAAAACAGGAGGAAAATCGCCTTAAGTTTGAAGAGAGAAAAATAGAGTGAAGATGCGAGGAAAGGAATGAGTTATATACCATCCAAAGGCACCAGATCGATGGTTGGGATCGATTTAGAGCCATGTGATCCAAGGGCTAGGGTTACGCATCTTTTCAATTTTTTGCTCAAACTGAGGCGGTGTCTTTTCGAATTAGACACGTACTTTAGCATTATAGTGGTTTTTAATAGGCTGCCAATCATATGAGGACACGTATTGTAGGTACTTAATTGTTGCGATTTCCTGAGTAAAGGTAATGGTTCCAGCACGGGTGAAAAGATGTCACGTGCAGTTGGTTTCAAGGCTTGATTTTCGCTCCTATAGTCCATGACACTAAGGAGTGGGGGGCTAATTGTTGGGATGCAATTTGGTCCGGCCCAAATTGCCCACGGGCCCTAGTGGCCTAATAAATGGAGATGATTGAACGAATTGAGTGAGATTAGCCCAATCAAATCAACCATTCGTTCAGTTCGTTTGGATCGATTACCTCTTTTGAAAGCTTTTTGTCCAAAATAATCCACGTTCTTTCAGGCCTTTATTCGTCTGGATCAATCGTCTTGATTCGATAGTTAATAGCACGTTCTGGCGGTTAAAACACATCAAGTCCTAGACCGAAACATGGAGAAGACGTGATTTCTGCAGCTAATCATCAATCTACACGTGTCTCACTATTACAGTTACTTACAAGGCGCTATCCCACTCTGCCTGACGGTTCGCGGCCATGATTCTTTTTCATCCTCTATATAAGGAAAAGGTTGCTTTGTTGTAAAGAGAATATATGGAAAAGTAGATACGAAAACTCTACCAATTTGCTTTCTCATTTCCTTGTAATCTGTACTCAGTGCTCCATAGTGAATCACAGTGGATGTAGCTCTTCATTAAAAGAGTGAACCACTATAAATCTTGTGTGCTCTCTTATGTCTGCATTGTTTTATTTATTTTATTTTAATCTTGTGCATATACTTTAGTGAACAGGTCCATTTAACGGTGATTTAAGGGCCTAAGTTTCTAATAACTTAATTTGGAATTTCAGCATTTTGATTATAGATCCACCGTCTACAAAATGTTAGAGCCAAGCTCAAGTAAGTTTTAAATCTTACCTATAGCATGAAAAAAAAGGTTTTCATATACTTTATACATGTTTGAAATATGTTTGCATTTAATATGCATATTATTTTAAATGTCAACTTATGATATAAGTTCCTTGAAGATCTTAAAGTAGTTCCTAGCATGGGTAAGCTGATAACGATGTACTATGATAATATTGCAGCGATTGCTAGTGCTAAGAAACCAAGATTTCACAAGAAGAGTAAACATATATATTAGAAGTATCATGCGATAAAGGACTTCATAGAGCATGGATATGTAATAGTATGCAAGATTGCATTCGAGCATAATATAGCTAATCTTTTTATGAAGACAATATCGACAAGGGCTTTTAAGAAGCATATAGAGGCTATGGGGATGCATAACATATCACATTTACTCACTTAAAGCAATTGGGAGATTGTTAGACTATGTGCTCTAAGGATTAAATGATGTAATAATTATTAGAGACGTTGAATTAATGAAGAGTTTATTATTTATTTTCATATATCAAATGTTGTCCTCTTTATGTTCATTTATGTTGAATATATGATAAGCAAGCAAAAGTTTAAGACTGTCAGTCTAAACTTTAAGATCGTGTATATGATAAATTATACAGAAGACATGAATCTTAAAGGTGATAGTCTCATAATCGAGGGAATAAAGTTGGACGCTTTATTCATGTTAAGATTGTTATGTTGTCTACATCTCTAACAGGACATGACTTGTCTTTATCATCAGAGTTGGGCTTCGCTAGTAGAAACATTGGTATATTGTCATAGGCGATGATATATTGGATCAGAACTAAAGATTATTGATTTGAATAATAATTTTGTTTCTTTAAATCAATTCACTTTGGACAATCATATGTATCTCATCTTAATCTTGAAATGAATCAATGAGTTCGTATTCTTGACTTGTGTTTTTTGATATACTAAAAGGTGACATCTTGAATTATATAAAGGCACACATACCAGTACATTGGAGATATGACTTTTGATTGACTTAAACTCATTATTCATAGATATGGAATCCATAGATCTTTTGTAGAGTTAATGATATCTCTTATAGACATTATCCTATAATTTAAACTGGAGCACTCAAGCATTTGGATACATAGGTGTAATCGAATGGTATACTATTTATAAATAATAAGTATTCCAACGGTGAGATAATGGAACATATGATAAAAATAATTGGAAAAGTAAAACAAAATTTATCTTTAAGCCAATTATGAATATCCTATGGGGATGCTACACATTATAATATGTTATGGACTATAAACTTATTGGAGTTTCATAAGTTTATATAGTTCAAGAGTGTAGCTCAAAGCTTTTAGTGAAATTGCTTTAGAGTTGATAATTATAAAATATATATATCGAGGATATGTTATTTTATAATTATAAGAACTTGATCTATATATGTCCATTAGGTCCCCTTTGTTAGTTTATAATATTTCTTATAACGATACAATATGTTTTTCCTACAGATTGATAACTTATGTTATTTATTAGGTTGGCTAAAATCCAATAGATTGGATTTAATAATTTATATTGGTTTATTGGTTGAATTAATTTTATGAATTAATTCAAGATAAACATGTTGGATTATATAAAGTAGATTTTATTTTTTGGATTATCTGTGTATGACTATTTTAGTCAGATAATTTCTTTGTTAGGTTATTTGAATTAAAATTGAGGCTTTATAAAGGATACTCAGAACAAAAAGATAGGATTTATTCAATCAGTTCCAATAGGATGAATAAGATAAGTCTAAGTATAAGAGACGCGTTTGGCAACTTGGCCGCGACACCACAGTTAACCGTGCTTTTTTTTTTTTAGCAAAATGTGTAAAAAACACATTTTTAGAATGGATTTTGATTCTAATTTGAATTTTTAAGTTAAATCTAATAAGGACTAGCCCTAATCCGACCACTACAAAAAGAGAACTATTTTTCTATTTTTTTTAGATCACTTGAGAAGTTTAGATAAAGTATTCTAAAGAGAGAAGCTATGAAACTCCTATAAGGTTATTGTTCAACATCTTGAACCTTAGCTTTTAGTTTTCTCTTGTGGTTGGAAAGAAAGGTCACTTGAGGAAAAACTAATCGACATGCAACCACCCCATTCTAATCGTTGAAAGAAAATAGCCAAGAAGACCAGTTAGTTGAGACTCTTCCGATAGATTTTTCTAGTTGAAATTCCTATAGCTTTCCAGCCTACTAAATAGGTACGAAAGATTGTTTATTAATTTAAAGATCGTTTATTAATTTATATACACAGCATGTCTAACTTGTTATTTTGAAAAAATGTTTGAATTTAATTTTTTTTAAATTTGTTTGCATTCATTTTCCAACATTGAGTAGCCCTACCTTAAAGGAAACACTCGAAAGTCGACAATGAACGAAATGCATGAGCTAATTAGGCTGAAACATTGTTAGAAAGCTAAGATTGGATCTTTGATGTTTCCACCATCGACAGGTCTTCAACCCATTTAGTCAGAGGCCAAATTGGGAGAAATTGAGGCGACAAATCAACTCAAAAGGTCAAAAAATAGGGGGAGCCAAAGTTACAGTGCCATTTACCCACCAGAGCCACTACACACACCTCCCAGGTGGCCAAGCTCCTGCGATCTTAGGTTTTGTGATCCCAACCTCCCATCGACAATATGAGACCACCTTCTAACTTGTTTTAACATTCCAAACACGATGGTGCCATTCGTTTTGGGTAATTCCACTTCGTTGATAATTGTCGGGGCAGCATAGACCGGAGTAATAGAGTTTAGAAAGATATTTTCAGTAATTAAATATCTCCAAAAAGCATTACTAGTCATCCAAAATTCCTTTGGGACCATTTTCAAGGATGCTTCACGAACTATAGATACAACAAGATTCGACTAAAACCGCTTAGCTCGAAATCCAAGTAACTAAAAATCTCGCCAACTGTACGAACAATTTTGAAATAAATTATTTTATATGTTTTGTTAAAAATTATGAAATGCATAATTCATGTTATGTTATGTCATGCCATGTTGTGTAATGATGAGATGTATGACATATCATACTGTATTTTGCTAAGTCATGTTGTGTCACGCTATGATGTGCCATCTTATGTTATGATATAGTTATGATTTAGTATATTTATGCCATGCCATATTATGTTCGTTGTGATTATGTCATGATTAGTGTATGATATATGCAATAAAAAATTATACTACTTAGCCACTTTCAAATTAAGCATGTTTACAATTTATGTATGATTTATGATTTAAAATTTGTGATGTTATGTAGTAACATGTCATACTACATAAACACAATAAGATAAGTGAAATAAATAGAACAAAATAAAGGTCTCGTACCCTAAACCCTATTTTCCTGACTTACCTTCCTGAGCAATGGCTCAATTAGAATGTTCGTTATTCCATTTTTTTAGTCTTTATCTTCAAGATTTATTCATGTGTTCCTATTTTCTAGGAAAGTCATGGGACACTTGTTTGATTATTAGTGGTTAATCTGACACACAGACATGTGTATACTTTTCAATAGTTATCTAGAGGCTTTTCGGTCTGAATCAACTCGAGCTTTATCTTGAAAGATCCTTCATATCGAATATGTGCTCGAATTGTAAATTATGGTCATTTGAATATGTGGTTAGCTAAAGAGCTTCATAATGGGGACAAAAATGATCCTAAAAAGAACTGAGATAAAATTTTATAATTTTAAAGATACAATCATACTATAACGGTCAAAATTTTGGTTGAAACAGAGTGACAAATTGTTAGTTATGATAGTTTTAATATGTGTTTGGTTAGCTAAAGGCTTTAGCCTTCGAAATAGTAGCAAGATTGGTTTAGCAAAACATATAATAAAATTTTATTATTTTAAAGATACAACAATTTGAATTACAACTGTCTAAATTTTAGCTTAAAGTGAGCTACAAATTCTTATTGTCGTTTGAATATGTGCTCGGTTAGCTAAAGGCAATAGCGTTTGAGACAAGGACAAAAATTTTTCAGAAAAAATTTGGGATAAAATTATATAATTTTAAAAATATAATCATACAAACTATAACAGTCCACATTTTAGCTAAAATAAAACTACAAATTGTTAGTTATAGCCGTTTGAATATGTACTCGGTTAGTCAAAGTTATAGCCTTCGAGATAGGTGCAAAAATGTTCAGGAAAAAAATTGAGATAAAATATTATAATATTAAAGATGCGATCAAATGTACTACGATGGTGCAAATTTTACCTATAATAGAGCTGCAAATTGTTAGCTACGGCCGTTTGAATATGTACTCTATTAGCTAAAAGCTATAACCTTCGAAATAGGGGCAATAATGCCGCAGTAAAAAAAATTAGGTTAAAATTTTATAATTTTAAAGATACAATTATACAGACTATAATGGTCCAAATTTTAGCTAAAATAGAGTAACAAATTGTTAGTTATGGCCATTTTAATATATATATTTGGTTAGCCAAAGGTTGTAGCCATCGAGATAAGGGCAAAAATTTTCTAGGAAAGAATTGGAATAAAATTTTATAACTTAAAAGATACAATAAGATGAACTATAATGGTCTAAATTTTAGCTGAAACAGAGCGACAAATTGTTAATTATATTCGTTTGAATATGTACTCGGTTAATGAAAGGCTATACCCTTTGAGATAGAGGCAAAATTGGTCAGGTAAAAAATTGGTACAAAATTTTATCATTTTAAAGTTGCAACATTACAAACTACAACAGTTCAAATTTTAATTAAAACAAAGCTACAAATTGTGAGTTTTGGTAGTTTGACTATGTACTCAAGTAGCCAAAGACGACCTCAAGATAGGGAAAAAATGGTCCAAAAAAGAATTGAAATAAAATTTTGTAATTTTAAAGATACGATCATTCAACTATAATGATACAATTTTAGTTAAAACAGAGCTATGGATATTTAGTTATGATAGTTTGAATATGTGCTAGATTAGTCAAAGACCGCCTTCGAGTTAGGGGCAAAAATGTTTTTGAAAAGAAATGGGATAAAATTTTATAATTTTAAAGATATGATCAGATAAACTACAATGGAGGAAATTTTAACAAAAAGTGATATGAATTATTAGTTATGGCCCTGTGAATATGTGCTTGGTTAGCCAAAGGCTATAGCCTTTAAGATTCGTGAAACAATTGTCCAAAAAGATATTAAAATAAATTTTGTAATTTTAATGGTACGATAAGACAAACTATAACAATTGAAGTTTTAGTTAAAACAGAGCTACAAATTGTTAGTTATGGTAGTTTAAATATTAGCTCGATTAGTTAAAGTAGAGCTATAAATTGTTAGTTATGGTCATTTAAATATGTGCTTGGTTAACCAAAGGCTAAAGCCTTCGAGATATGGGCAAAAATGGTTTGATAAAAAATTAGAATAAGATTTAATAATTTCAAAGATACAATCAGAAAAACTATAATGATCCAAATTTTTGTTGAAACAGAGCTACGAATTGCTAGTTATGGTTATTTGAATATGTGCTTAGTTAGCAAAAAGCTATAATAGCCTTTTAGATAGGGGCAAAAAAGGTCTAGAAAGGAATTAGAATAAAATTTTATAATTTCAAATATACGATTAGAAAAACTATAATGCTCCAAATTTTAGCTGAAACAGAACCACAAATTTTTAGTTATGGTTATTTAAATTTTTGTGCTTGGTTAGCCAAAGGCTATAGCCTTCAAGATGGGGGAAAATAGTCAGAAAAAGATTTTGCAAAAAAAATTATAAGTTCAAAGATACAATCGAAAAAATTATAACGGTTGAAATTTTAGTTGAAATATAACTACAGATTGTTAGCTATGGTCGTTTAAAAATGAACTTGGTTAGGCAAAGGCTAATAGCCACTGAGAAAGAGGCAAAAAAGTTTTGAAAAGAAATTGGGATAAAATTTTATAATTTCAATGGCACGATTAGAAAAACTAACACAGTCCAAATTTTAACTAAAATAGAGCTACGAATTGATAATTGTGGTCTTTTGAATATGATCTTGCTTAGCCAAAGGCTACAATCTTTAAGATTTTGTAATTTCAAAGATACAATAAAAAAAATATAACGGTCTAAATTTTATCTGAAATAGATATACAAATGGTCAATTATGGTAGTTCATATATGTGCTTGGTTGGTCAAAGGCTACAATCTTTGAGATTGGAATTGAGATAAAAATATATATTTTTAAAGATACGATTAGAAAAACTATAACGGTTAAATTTTTAACTGAAACAGAGTTACAAATTGTTAGTTATAATCGTTTGAATATGTGCTCTGTTAGACAAAGCCAATAACCTTTGGGATAGGGGTAAAACTGGTGCAGAAAAGAATTAGGATAAAATTTTATAATTTAAAAGATAGAATAAGCAAAACTATAACAGTCCAAATTTAGTTCAAACAAAGCTAGAAATTTTTGTTATGGTCAATTGAATACGTGCTCGGCTAGCCAAAATAGCCTTTGAGATAACGGCAAAAATGATCCAAAAAAAATGGGATAAAAATTTTTAATTTCAATTATATGATCATAAAAACTATAATGGTCTAAATTTTAGCCAAAATAGAGATATAAATTGATAGCTATGGCTGTTTGAATATGTGCTCGGTTAGCCAAAAGTACCTTCAAGATAGGAGCAAATATGACATGGAAAGGAATCGGGATAAAATTTTATAACTTCAAAGAAACGATTAAAAAAGCTATAATAGTCTAAATTTTACCTTCAGGATAGGAGCAAATATGACATGGAAAGGAATCGGGATAAAATTTTATAACTTCAAAGAAACGATCAAAAAAGCTATAATAGTCTAAATTTTAGCTAAAATAGAGTTATACATTGTTACTTATGTTCGTTTGAATATGTGCTTCTTTATCAAAAGCTATAGACTTCAAGATGGAGGTAAAAATGGACCAAAAAGGAATTGGGATAAAAATTGATCTTTTGAAAGATACAATCAAAAAAATATAATGGTCCAGTTGTTAGCTTAAATAGAGCTACAAATTATTAGTTATGGTCATTGGAACATGTGCTCTAAAAGCCAAAGAAATGTTAATTCGAGATAGGGGCAAAAATGGTCTAGAAAGAAATTGGGATAAGATTTTAAAATTTCAAAAAACAATTAAAAAAATTATAACGATCTAAATTTTAGTTGAAACATAGCTATAAATTGTTGGATATGGTCAATTGAATAAGTGCTTGGTTAGCCAAATGCTTTGAGATAGGGGAAAAATGGTCTGGAAAGAAATTAAAATATAATTTTATAATATCAAATATATGATTCAAAAAATATAAAAGTTTAAATTTTTGCTGAAATGGAGCTTCGAATTATTAGTTATGGTTGTTTAAATATGTGTTTGGTTAGCCAAAAGCCTTCCAGATAGGAGCAAAAATGGTGCGAAAAAGATTTGGAAGAAAAATTTATAACTATAACTACAAAGATACAACCATAAAAATTATAACAGTCTAAATTTTAACTGAAACAAAAGTATAAATTATAAGCTATGGTCGTTTGAAAATGTACTTGGTTAGCGAAATGTTAATAGCCTTTGATCTAGGGGCAAAAATAGTTTGAAAAAGAATTAGGATACGATTTTATAATTTCAAAGATACAATCAAAAAAATTATAATGATCCAAATTTTAGTTGAAATAAATGTACGAATTGTTAATTATAGTCGTATAAATATGTGCCTGGTTTGCCAAAGGCTATAGCGTTCGATATAGGGGAAAAAATGGTCTAAAAAAAGGATTGGAATAAATTTTCTAATTTTAGAGATCAGATTAGAGAAACTATAAAGGCCCCATTTTTATATGAAATAGAGAAACAAATTGTTATTTATAATCGTTTGAATGTGCGTTTGGCTAGCCAAAAGCTTATCCTTTGATATAGGGAAAAAATGGTCTGCAAAAGATTTGAGACAAACTTTTCAACGTGGAAAATGAGTGGAAAGCGCAAACTTGTGAAATGATGTTGGAGAGACAACGCGTGTAAACGTGGCAGTGACAGGGCAATGGCAAAATACTTATCCCTTTCACATTAATTATGAACTTTCTTATAATTAATTAAGCCCAATTCTTTTCTTGCAATTATTTTAGTCTCATGTGGTAATACTTTCAAAAAGAGACCCACTAGAAGATTCTCAAACACTCATGTTACGAAAGAGACCTTACCCAGGCGCATGTGTCATGCCTGTGCACTACTTTTCCGTAGTCGTTGAATATGCACGATGCTTTCTCTCTCTCTCTAGTTTGGTCTTATTGTGCATGCAATGCAAGTGTGATCTCCAATATGAGAAGAGTCATTCTTTTTCTGAGATTGATGCATAACCATAACAATATGAACTAACAGCCCACACCACATTCTAGCCATCCCCATGATTACCTGATCATTCCCAATTTGTGCAGTTCGATAATGCTACCATAAAATTAATTAAATATCGCTTGGTATCGCGCACTTTTTTTTCCCATGATTCACCATGTACAATATCACTATTATGTACTTACAAAATGGCTATTTCTACGGCCATCTTGTGCGCATATAATTCTTTGCATCAATTTCGTTGTCTTCAAGCTTCTCATAAAAAAATGTTTATAACCTGTTGTAACAAGAATAATTAATACAGTATTTTCTAAATTAAACCAGGGAACCAAATGGATTATAAGAAGATGCCCATCACATAAGGGATGCCATTTAGTAGTTAATTGTTATTTACATTTTGATGTTATTTTTGAAAAGTAAATTTTTTTAATTCAAATACTACTTTGACAGTTGTTGATTGTTGATAGCCAATTTCGTACAAGGCCTCTCCGACGGCCAAGCCCACATCCTCGTCTCACAGTGTCAACGGGCTCATTTTGTGGACCCAAGCCACCCTTGGGGAACCATGATGGGCTGTGATTTGGTAGGCTATGAATAGTCAAATGGGCCTATTTGTTTTGGTTTGATTTGATTTTAAGTCCTGCTTCGTATTTTAAAGTTAATTGAATTGAAATAAGTAGGCGATGGAGAAAAACAACCTCGAATGCCTTCCTTTTCACCTTTGAAAAGGGCCCAAGGGATCAAAATCCAACTCTGGAAATCATTTTCATAACAAAAATGTTGAGAAAAACCCAACGATGGAGCATCCAACATGCCTTCGGAAGGGCTCCGTCTACAATAAGATAACCTTTACCCGAGCTGAAAGTCTACTATTGAAGGCGTCGCTCACGTGCCTTTATCACCAATTCTTGTTTGAAATTTTACAAGAGCTCTGAAAGTGCATCAGAAATTTCAAACTTGGCAAAAATAAAGAGACCCGACAACGGAGGAAGAAGCATGCTTGTCAGCTCTCTGGAAATAGATGGACAGCCTTAGTCAAACCCGCTATGAGCTTCAGGCCTAGAGGAGCTTCAGAGTAGCCATAATGTATGTCATTTTTGGACAACCCAAAATCAATCTCTGAAAACACCTGGTGCTACTGGCTTCAAAGGGAAACGGAGCCAACACACGATGTTGGACCACTAAGAGACCAGCTCCGGAGTAAGTTGCCCACCTCCACTATAAATAGCCCCCATCTTCTTCATTCAATAAGACACCATTAGAGAAACTTAGACCCATAAATTCATCACCATTTTCACTCTCTAAACTCCATAAATCACCATCATTTCTTTCTAAGTTTGTGCTTTTCAGACGAAAAATTTTTGTCAAATACGTCATCTCTGTTATCAGAGATCGAGTATATCGTCCAACACCACTTCATCCTCTTTTGGATTTATGAAATTGTTACCGAAGTACTTTAAGTTTTATTAGAGTCCACCACCCCTTAGGAACTTTCAAGTTTCAAGCTTCATCTTTTGACAATTCGAACCTGACATCAAAGGCGACCTATGTTTGCCTCCGAAGCAAATTCTCCAAAAAATCTAAAGAACTCTAGAACTTCACATTTCATCTCTCCCCTTGCTGATCTATAAGATAGCCGAGCTCTGACGACGAAGGCAGCTTTGCCTCTACCCTCCAAAGCCATTCCTCTATCAACTATTGACTACTCCTCCCACAGTTACCGTTCACGCGAGTTCATCCATTGCTATATTTCTTAGTGTTTTCGTGTTTTATTGCAAGTTTTTCTTTTTGGCTGTTCAGCAACAAAGCAGGTCCTAGAAGCTGTCTTCTTCAGGTCAATCCGGGCATAACCGTCCCCACCATCCATTGGAGGTATTGTCGGAGTCATCTTGTAACACCCCGAAATTAATTAAGTGTTATTAGAATGTTAAATGATAAATTAGTGTGCCATAATGAATATTTTAAACTTAATTTGAACATTTTGTGGAATTTCTAAATTAATGTTGCATTTGATTATTTTGATGATTTTAATTACTATAAATTATTTTTATTTGTTATTTTGAATTTTGAAATAAAACAATTTCTCAAAATGTCTATTTTATAAAAACCATGGGCGGCACATGGTTTCTGCACAGTGAAACCGCCCATATCTCTCTCTATATTTATACCTCTCTCTCCCCCTCTCTTTTACTTAACTCTCACACTCTCTCTCTCCCTCCGCATCTCTCTCTCTCTCTCTCTCTCTCTCTACCTCTTTCTCTCTCTCTCTCAATTTTTCTCCAAAAATCTTGAAAGAAAAACCAATTCCAAGCTTTAGGTTAGTGGATTAAAGGTTCGAGAACTTGATTTGACGACCGAAAATGCGATTCAAAGCTTGAATTCGATGTTAGTTTTTAAGTTTCAAAAATTTTTCAATTTTTTAAATTTCTTAGTATTTTAAAATCTAAGCTTTTCTAAGCTTAAAAATCTGTCAGTCTAAGTTAGAGGAATATAGAATAACTAAGCTTTAAGCTTTGTTTGATCAAAAACGGATTTAAATCAAAATTTTTTATTTTTCTCCATTTTCTCTAATTTTGGGATTTTTCAAAATCTTTGTCCAAATCTTGTTTAAATTGGTTTAAAAGTATTTTATGATGTTTTTCTATCATTTATTGATGTTACCCATGCTTGAGAATTGAGAAAAACAGGTTGAAATGAAGATTGGGGATCGAGAGGCCAAAATCCCATGCTTAGAAAATTCTAGAATTTTTTCAAATCGGCAGGCCGAAGTTCATGTTCGGCAGATTCATAAGTTCGGTAAACCGGATTCATACAACCGGCAAGCCGAACCTGAAAAAGTTTGGTCGACCAGACTTGGTTTTCTAACAGACCCAACTGTACAGTTCGACCGGCCGAACCAAGACGATAAGCAGGTCGACCAGACATAATGAGATTTTGTTATTTTTCATCCGTTTTTACCGTTTTAAATCCCGATTTAGATTTTAACAACATAGTATAATTTTATAGACCCAAATGACACACTATGACACCATGAAACAATTTAATGACATAGGATATCTTAAGTTAGATACTGATGGACTTACTCATTGTATAATTAAGGTAGTTCGTGGATCCACGGAGCTAACATATAGCAGATCAGGATTATGGTGTTGGACACCGGTACGAGTATTGAGATAGGACTTCTACCCCTTCTTTGGTAGCTAGTTTTAAATGTTTTGGCCTCAAAGAAATTTTTAACAAAAATGTTTTCAATGATTGGTTAAAAAGGATTTTTATTGACTGAATTCATAAGCAGTGGAATTGAGGTGATTTTCATAATAAACCTCATAATGAATATAAAAGACTGTATTTGGTGAGAAGAGATTTTAATAATTATAGAAAGATATGTATACATATATTTAAGGGCATGATGCTATATTAGATCGGGTCGTGTAGTGTGCGACCTTAGGAGCAGGTCCCGAAACCTAGCTAGGCCACTACAATGGTGTTATTTATATGGTTTGCCTAGGAAAATAAAACGGTATTCTTTCTGATCGACCAATAAACTATTTTGGTAAGATAAACTTTTGTTAAATTTTCAACTATTTATTTACTTGTTCTAGTTCGTTTTCTATACATTTATTTGAATAATGAAATTTCATTTAAAATTTAATGTTTTAAAAGTATAGTTTTGTTGAGCCTTTCGCTCACATTTTATTTGTTTTAAAATCTTTCCCTCTAGGTGGATATTGGCTTAAGATCAAAGAAGAGTCCACAGACAAGACATTCAAGCAGAAGGTTATTTAAATTATAAAAATCAAAGCATGTGCAACCTTTATTTTAGACTGTGGTTGTAATTTAATATTATCAGTATATGTGTGTGTACAAATGTGGGTCAATAGGACCCATTTTCGTTTCTTCTCTTTTCTTTATTAATTTTTTCATTGTCCACTATTTATTTTTATTTGTTTAATTATTATAATTGTCCGCTTTAAATAAAAGGTTTTTAAATTATTACATTTTTATTAATAAATTTTAATTCTAAAACTTAAGTTTTAACTAAATCTTTACTTGATTAACTTAATTAAACTATCACATCATCTTCCGCACTTCAAGGCGTGACACATCTCATACGGATTCGCCCATTGTTCTAGCTACGTCATCCTCAACACTAGCAGATCGGAAACCAACGTGTAATCCAACAAGTAATACCCCACGGATCTATCGAACCCAACAACAGTTAACACATTCGTCATATTGGCATTACATATTTATCAAGATGATAGAGATACATTATGGTCGAGTTCAAATATTATGTAAGCTATTCTATTTTTATCTTTTGTTAGCTATCTTTCCAATCAATTTCTAACACACCAATTAATTGTCTTTCCAATCAATCATCACCTAAAAGCCTTCGAGCAAATGGCATGCAAAGGAAGTTGTAAATTCTATCCCACGTGTACTTTTTTTTCGGTCTTTTCAAAATGACAGATAGTATTAACTTTAAATTTATTGGGTTAACAGACCTTCAGCCCCACATTAATACAAGTAGGTGTAATATATAGCTAATTATTTAAATTTAAAGTTGCTCAGATCCTTCAGTCGTGAGTTCCTCTCTGACATTGACAACTGCATATAATGAGACGTACAACTTGTGCACTTCATGACCCCAACCGCTCAGCTGGATAAGAAAGTTTAGTGAGAGGATGAGTACTACAATTACAATTTAGAGATGTACATGCACATCTATGCTTATCCTTGTATAAGAAATTGTCTTTCTAAGGCGTAAAACCACAGTTATTGTCAATTTATTTTTATTTTTTTAGGAACTGTCAATGTAATATTGAGATCTAGAAGAGTAAACTGTCTTTTGATCAAAATTAAACAGACCGGAGAAAAAAAAGTTTTAGTTACATAAAACTAGAACAAAGAGTGGAGTTGGCTGCAGTCAAAATCTGTGGTCAACTTATACAAGGACGATTTTTTAAATCGAGTGTCGCATGTGTTTGATATATGAGGATGGTTTTTACCATTGTCTATTGTGCTTGAAAAATACCACACGAATTTATTTTTTTAACAACAGTTTTTGAAAAAAAAAAAAACTATTGTTTGAAACGGTACTTGTAACAACGGTCTTTAGGATGCTAACCCACGCATTATTTTAAGATATAATTTAAGGTTAATGACGTTAATAACCTTTAAATTTTAAGGTCTTTTTTAATTTACTTCCTGAAATATAAAAATTACCACCTTAGTTCCTCAACTTTCAAAACTTTTTATTTCACCCATGAATTTTAAAAATCATCATTTTATACTTGAACTATTAAAACTTCTCACTTTATCTTCTAAACTTCTAATTTTCCATTTAAATTAACAAAATTAAGCCATGTAATTCAAACATGGCGACGTATTAGGACAAAAATGAGATTTTATCACTCTTAAGTTTTGTTTCACGTTTATACGCTTTTGTTTCTTATCTAAACTCTCATTTACGAAGGGTTTGTTTATACATTTTTAAAAATTTTAATGTCTGATTTATTTAATAAGTCGATATTGTTTGTCAATATCTGAATTTGAATACTAAAAAAATGAGTTGCAAATTAAAAATGAGGAGATATCGGTAAACAATATCGACAAGAAATATGTGTTGGAAAAATAATACACAGCGAAATTTTAAAAAATTTTAAATCAGAGTATTTTTCAAAACACAAGTTTGACATGCTATATGTATAAATTAACCTGATCTTATTGACCTTGTATATGCCGAAAAGCTCCCGTGTAGAGAAGTAATGTTCCAAAAGAGCCTCAACCAACTGGTCTTCTTTGCTATTCTCTATCCACGATCAGAGTGAGTGTGGGCTCACACGTATAGCTCTTCCTCAAGGTGACTCTCCTTCCAATCAATTGAGAGAACCCAAAGCTAGTGTTCGTGATTTGTGAACAAGAGTTCTTAGGGAGTTTTAGATTCTCACCAGTAGAGTATCACTCTTAATCTCTCTATTGATCTCTAAATAACTCATTAGACTCACTCCCTATTTATAGAGGTTGGGTCTAGGGTCATTCCTTATCAGATAAGGTCTCAAAAATTTGAAACAGAACCAAATTCAGGTCTATATCGGATAAGATACGCATAAAAACGCGTGAAAGCGCGCGATTTTTAATTCGCGCATAGGCAGGCCGAACTTTTTCATAGGTAGGGCAAACTTGCCTGATCGGCAGGCCGAACTTTAAGTTCAGCATGCAGAACTGTCGAAATAAAATCACGCGAATCTTTTATTTTCCACCCGAGATTCTATAGGATAAAGCCCTAGTTTTAATTCAAATAACCCAATAGAGAAGTTATCTAATTAAAACAACTTTATCTAGATAATCTCTAGGAAAATAAATAGATTCCTAATAATTCTACAAGTTTATCTTGATTTAATTTATCCAAAATTAAATCAACTGATAAACAGACAAAAATTATCTGACCCAAATAATTCAACAAGTTTATCTTGAATTAATTTTGTTTATAAAATTAATTCAACCGACAAACAGACATGAATTATTTGATTCTTCCAAATTTTCAACCAATCTAATAAATCGACATAAGTCACCAATTATTTTAAAAGCACGCCGTATCATTATAGGATTTTGTGAGCTAGCAAAGGGGACCAAATGGACCTATATAGTTCAAGCACCTGATAATTATGAAACC
>CAMOHE010043218.1:0-100213 GCA_946598075.1 Artocarpus hirsutus
TTTTTTTTTTTGTTTTTTTGCAATTTGAAAGGTCAAAGTCTGTTTACAAATGAACATTTGAGAACACACACATATATGTACACACACATTTGAGAACACATATATACATATACATGAATCCTCCATGCCTTTGTTTGCAGGAGATCCCAATGACAGAGAGAACGTAATTTTTGGGTACATTAAGTGTTTTCCTGAACTATTTTATATTCATATGACATAAGGGACTTTAGTAGATGTACAAGCAAAAGTTGTTGGTAACAACTATCTAGATTTATAATTGATACTTGTTAGAACACACTTGCAGAAAACACGTGCGTACCGCTCATGTATTCACCTTGTTATATATATTTTTAAATATAATGATTTATAATAGGCATATAGACACATTTAAAAATACATATAAGGTTATAAAGATAAAAGAAAAGAAGAACAGAGAGGGGATGGGATGTAATGTTATATAAAGGAGAAAGGAATAAGAAAAGAAAAAGAACAACAGTATGAAAGAAAGTTAGCAAATGGAAAACAAGAGAGAGAGAGTTTGAAAATAATACCAAAAGTAAACATGCATTACCGCTGTTATAAGAGGTGCTATGAAAATATAGTAGTTGAAATGGTCGTAATGAAAAATATTTGAGTATGAATAGATTTATTTGAAAAATTTTTTAAACTGGGAAATAAAAAAAAAAAAGAAAGCAAAACAAGGAAAAAGAGAGTGCCACATGACAAACAGAGAGAGAGGTACAACCATATGAAGAAGCACCATTAACACTTTATATATATATATACGTTAGTAGTCTAGTGGTTCTATATTAAAGCCCAAGTCAGGCCCAGGTCAAAGGTAAGTCCAAGTTAAAGTGTCGGTTCAATTACTCTGGTTAACTTTGAGTAACCGAGTTGGTTGTAATCAGGTATAAAAGGTATTTTTTGTAACAGAATTAACGATAAAAAAGTAGAGAGAAAAAAAGGAAGAATAGAAAGGAAGAATATAAGTAAGAGAGATGGTGATCATAATAATCTCTTGTAATTCTCAAAGATTTCTGCGAATAAATGCTTTCTATGTTTTTCTTGTTTCTCTTGTATTACGTGTTGTGTAATCAGTAACTATACACGAAGTAATCCATTTCTTGATTCTTGCTCTGCAATATATCAACAATATATTTGTACACCAATTATTGTCTAAATTTTCTAATTATAGCATATGAAGTAATAATCATGCTAATTCACAATATATGTTTCTTTAATGCATGGATTGAAGGTCGTGTCGTGTTTAGTGCTTTGTTTTTTTTATGGGTATTCAGTAAGCACATTCAATTCTAATAGGGTGTTAAAGATCATTAGTTTAAATCAATTTTGCTTAATATTATTGTAGCATATAAAAGTTTTATATTATAACTTATTTTTTGCTTTAACATTATAACATGTGAGAATTTTGTACTAAAACAATAAAAAATTTTAGTTAAAACTAAAAACACTAAACACTCTAAAATTCGCCAAATGGCTACTTAATGTTCAAACTACAACATCAAAATGTTGTTTAAGGTGAATTGTAACATGCCAAAAAGGCTATTATATGCATAGGAGGAGGATTATAATTGTTTAACATTATAACATGTGAGAATTTTGTACTAAAACAATAAAAAATTTTGGTTAAAACTAAAAACACTAAACACTCTAAAATTCGCCAAATGGCTACTTAATGTTCAAACTACAACATCAAAATGTTGTTTAAGGTGAATTGTAGCATGCCAAAAAGGCTATTATATGCATAGGAGGAGGATTATATGCATGTAACAGCCTGACAAACAAATAATTTCACGTATGATTAAATATACCATGTAATAGACAAGTAAATGCTAGAATTGTAATAATTCACATTCTTATTATTTTACTTTCCTTCCAATTACATTACTTTTTCTACCATATTCCTTTACGAGTTGACAAGTGCGTCCTAAATTTTAAACCTTGTCCATATGCACATGAATTTAAAATTCGGCCATTATATCAAATGCAATGGATGGCTTTGGCCATCCACCCATTTTCCAGCACCAAATGGCAGGATTAGACTTCATCCCTCCCATCCTACACTTTGCTTGATGAAAAGCCTTGCTCACCATATATACTAATTTGGGTAGAAGGTAATTTACATTTACTTTCCATTTGGTTAAATACAGACTACGTGCAAGAAACATGGTATGTCATCCAATAGGCATGAAAAAGGATGATTTGGTTTATCTCAAACGCTACCATCTAGCTTTTGCAATACCTTTTCGGCCTCCAGGTGTCACAATAACAACTGTATAATTAAGATTAATTTTGTTCAGTTTGTCGCTAAGCACATTATCAGTTTGGATACACTAGAAAACCTTCTTCAAGTGCAGAATACAAGGGTAGATATGCAGCTAAAAACCACCATGCCAACAACAGTTGCTAGTTTCAGTTGAGCATGCGTTCTATGTGCTAATGGTGATTATAATGACAGTAGCACCAACCGAAGCGATTGTGATGCCCTCCCAAACACCAATATCGCCGTCTCTTTCTCATCAACCGGTTGAGAATCAGGTTCAATTAGGTGGGGAGCAAAACCATGTTCCTTTGGAATTTAAAGAAGACTACAGCTATTGGAATCCCTCTCCCTAGGTACTGCAGCTCCAATCCCTCACGAGCATGTGGATGAAGAATCGCTTCAAAAACTGACGTGACTTCTATAGGAAGATCTTGAACACTCTTCCTCCTTTTTAAGGCAATACTGTTAAACTCTTGTTTTACCTATATGTAGTAACATAACGAAATACAGCTCCACCTTTCCCCTTTTATTACCCTATGTTTTCTCTTTACGTTTTGGCCTATAGTTTTGAAACTTGGTTTGTGTACCCAGTAAAAGCCCCCAGATAGTCCTTCACTGCCATGATTTGAAAATCCTATTGATGTTTTGTATTATCACTCACTTCTAAACATCGTGGTTCATTCAAGTGCAATAATATGCTAGTGTTAAATTCTCATGGACTCAAATAGTCATCGACCCTGCAGTGGGGAAGAAAAAGGATAAAAACATATTTCGCATACAGGGGGAGGGATTTCATATTACTACTTCTCCGACCAAAAAAAATGTAGAGTCTAATCCTTCATGCGATCCATATTCTCAAAAAAGAAGAGCACCTAAGAAGGTCAAAACTAGAAAGGGATCTCAGCGACAAGCTCACGATGACAACCAACTCATAATTCCATATCCTATGCCATACTCAAACTCATAGAATTCTTAGAAACTGTGGTAAAGCCAACAAATAATCTGTTTCGATAATAACCTTGCCACAAAGGTGTCCTTCCAATAATCTTGTAGACTTCCTTACCTATTTGAGAGAAAAAAAAGACCATTAGTGAAGATTAAAAAAAAAGAAGTTAGAGAAAATGAACATAATCTATCAAAAGGGAAATTCAGAGCAGAAGTTGCAGGACACCAGCTGCTGTCTACGTTTTCTGATCATAGCATATGGACACTAATTGAAAAGAAAAAGCATAAAAAATTAAATGCACAAAAAAAAAAAAAAAAACCAGAAAGCAGAATTTTTTAAAAAGTTCTCAGGATTTAGCGAATAAATTGCATACTCACATGAGATGAATCGAAGATGGACCAGATATAGCAGCTACTCTCTGTGCTCGCTGTGCTTCACCTTTGTAGAGCCCCTTCATTTCTTTTTTTGCACGTCGGGCTTCACGCCTTTCCTCCTTTACAGCAGTCTACATGAAGAAAATTAAAATGTCTTCATCCAAAAACTAGACGCAGGGTAGCGGTATGCAAAGAAAATAAGACAAGTATGATTCCTTAAAAGTATCAATATGACTAAACAAGTGACTTCTCAAGTAAGTCACTGCAGTTTGGATTCGCACAACATGACACATTTAGAAAATTGAAATGTCATCAACCAAAAACTAGACGAAGAGTAATGGAATGCAAAGAAAATAAGATAAGTGTGATTCCTTAAAGTATCAATATGACTAAACAAGTGACTTCTCAAGCAAGTCTTTGCAGTTTGGATGTGCACAACATGCCAATAAAAGCTAAAAAAAAGCGATACCTTTCGTTCTTTCTTCTCCTCCTTCAACTCCTGACCATGCTGCTTCCTCTTCTGCTGCTCAGTTCTCAAGTTATTTCCACTTTTCACCTTTTCTGTGGTAGGTTTTCTACCACCAGGCACAAAGTCCACAGGCAGCTTTTCTCTTCCTTTAAGGGATATTATAGGATTGGTAACTTTCAAGGCTCCAGACATAGCTTCAGTGAGTTTCTTCTTTCTAGTTACTTCTGGTGCTCCTATTTTACCGGGGTGGTTGTCAAGATTTGAGTATGTAGAAACAATAGTCTCACAGTCCCACACTTCTGACTCATTGCTACTTTCTTCTTCGATGACAATAACTTCATCTTGATCATCGTTCTCATAGTTCTCTCCATATTCCACACACCGTCGAATTAAGTCCCTAGCAGAATCCACTAGCACTGTACTTTTTGGTTTCTCATTAGCATGAATTAGATCTGCAGGAACCCTATACTTGTCATCAAGTTCAAAGTCATCAATTGTGTTGTCATTAAGAGCATGTTTCAGCTTCTCTGCAAGAGATTCATCTTCTTCAGCGATGTAACCATATTCATTGTTGTAATCATCGTCGGTGCCATATTCCTGACTTTCAAGCTGCAATGACAAAGTTACGAGACAATATAAATTTGATAACAGAGAAAAAAGGCCTATATGTATTCAAAGTTGATCCTAGGACAAACTGTACTTGGATTAGAAATCAATGGTAACGAGCATTTTTCCACCCAACTCCATGTATATACTCAGACCAACTAAACAACTTCACAGACCGTGATAAACTTGTGAATGGGTATTTAAGTAAGTTAAAACAGGATGCCTCGTAAGTGTAGGAGACTGATTCAAACTAATCACAAATATTGGCAAATGACTCTACTCTTGAAAAATCAATCACTTCTAAAAACATCTTTTCAATCAGAAAATCAAATTCTGGCTAATAATTTGTTAGCATTCAGTGAAAACTGATCTAAAAAAATCCTCACTGTCTTCCTACAACAGCTAAATTTCACTTGAACAAACAACACTAAGAATCTAAACAACGACCCTAACGATAATTAACAGAATCAAATGCAATAGTAAAAAGAACTTACAAGGTCAAATTGCTCATCCAAAAGACGACGAACTCGTGGCTTTTCAACAAAAGAATCATCCTTTTCTTCCCTAACACGATTTCCAGCTCCATCCTGGGAACTTAAGCCATCCACAACCTGCGGCTGCCCAAAAGTATATTCTCCATGAATCACCACTTTGCAATCAAATTTCTCGCATAAGCTCGACCCCTTTTCTGCAGAAACACCCTCATTATCTCCCGGGAAATTCGCCTGGATAACGAAATCCTCTTCCAAATCCTCAACATCAGAAACAAACCGCGAAACATCATCATCGAGCAATGCAGCGATCTCAGGATCAACAGCTCTCTGAACCCTAACACCAACCGTCTCTGAAGCTACATGACACATGTATTTGTCATTGGCATCATCATTCACGCCAGAAATCCGCAGTGTTGAAGCATCATATGCCTGAAAAAAACCAAGCAACCATTTTTAAAATCAATTCATTCACAAAAGCTTCCTCCTTTTATTGGTGAACTAATTTACAAACCTTGACATCACTGGGAACAAGATCGAGCCTAGTCTTTGGATTGTTGTAGAAGGCAGAACCACCACCGATATTCTTAATCTCCCTCAAATGGAGGAGATAATTGTACCCATCGTCGGGAAACCCTAGCTCCAAAATCTCCTTTCTAACATGCTCAGGCAGAGGCTGCGTCGCCGACCTCGACGAGCTCCAGAAAGCGCGATCATCGTCCTCTCCGACGTCGTTATCGTCAGGCGCATCGGCGAATATGGAATCGGGATCGTCGGCATTGTCGTGGTCAGCGCCGGCGAAGAAAGTGTCGGTGGAGTAAGGGTTGTTGTCGACTCGGACGAAGACTCGGTCACTGCCTGGCGAGTCGTCGTAATTGGGATCGGAAGAATCGCGAGCGAGTAATTGGAAGGTCGCCGATTTCTTTTTGTCGATGAACTTCTTCTTCTTCCCCATCTTTCGAGAAGAGGGCAACGAGGAAACAGAGGATAGGGGGAGAGAGATGGGGTATAGCTAGGGTTTTGTATTTGTTTGTTTTCATCAGTTCGGCTTGAATATTCCGAAATTTAAAAATCAATTTCTTAAATTACATAATAACATATAGTAGTTTCTTTTATAACATATATGCCCCAGCTTTCTTTCTAATTATTGATGCATACCCCATTTGTATGTCGTTTAAATTGCCTTTGTCGTTTGTACTCATAGGACCTCTCGTTTGTATGTCGCTTAAAATGTCTTTGTCGTTTGTTGACGCTAGATGTGTTGTTTTTAGTTGTCGTTTTTCATGTTTTCATTGTTTAAAAATATGGCCGTGAGTTTGATTCTTTTTTATATTGTCGTTTTTGAATATTGTGTCATTTACTGTTAAAGTTCTTTGCGCCTAAAAGCTGTCTTCTTTGTTTTTAGTGTTGTATTTTTTCTCGTTCTTGCGGTTGCTCTAAACATTGATGCCCTTATCAGATTGTCGTCGTTTTTAATCTCTCTGTCGTTTTTTATTGTTGTGGTCCCTCAAATTGTTGTCGCTTTTAAACGTGTCCCATTATGTTGTCATCTCCAACATCAACATGGGCGTTTCTATTCACGTTGAAATCTAACAGCCCAAGATTCTAAAAACTGTATTTTTTTCATTTCTTTAATCTAATATTTAATCTAATATTTTGGAGACGACGAGAGAAATGTCATATTTTTGAAACTTTTGAAGTAAATATCAAGTTTTGAAACTTTATAATAAATATGAAATTTACAATATAGACAGCTTATTTACTACATAAAAAAGAAATACTTACATAATAAACAAATAGATAAATAGGTTATTTGTTCCATAAAATCATTTATTGTATAAATAAGAATTATTTACATTATAAACAAAAAGTTAAATAAAATATTTACATCATAAATTTGACATTTATTATAAATATTTTCAAAACTTGACATTTATTATAATTAGCTTTAAAAAAATAACATTTTTTGCGATTTTCATATTTCGGGGTATGTATTTGTCTATTAAATTGTGCTTGCTAAATGTCGATTCAGATAGTCCATTCATAAAAGGATAAACAAGAAGTTGAGTTTCACATAAAGTAACAAAATTATAACAAAATAAATACACTTAGTCAAATAATAAAATACATATGTATCTAGTAGAAAAATTAAAAAAAAAAAACAAAACTTGATTTTCATTAAAAAAATGGGAAAAAAATGTAAATGCACATAATGAGATAATAAATTGATTATTAATAATTCTAAACAAATTAATAAATGAAAGAATTTGGCGCCAAGTAAATTTCTCGGCGTCAAAATATACCTGTTGAACCGGTACTTTTTGCTTTCTTGCGTGTACGGTGAGAAAAAGCCGTTACGCCACAAAGTCGGTACAGTTTTGAGGAAGTGATGCCTTCACAAGTGTCATGCTCATTCTCTTCTGATCCTCACCATTGAAAAACCGTATCAATTTCGTAATTGGCGAATGATTACGTATAATTGAATACGGAAAGAAACTGGTCTGAAGCTGACAAGCATTTGATGTTTTTGTTGTGTTTGGATTTGATTACGGACCATGGAAGACTCGTTGCTGAATCCGACGCAGAGATACGCTGCAGCTGCTTTGTTCGCAATGGCGCTTCACCATTCTCAGATCGATCAAACTCAGCTGTCGATTCCTTTACCTTCCCTTGCTGAAGAGACTATCAGCGATGGTGTGAGTATCGGTGCCAAGGCTTCGGTCTCCGACGAGCCTCAACTGTGGATTCACGAAAATTCCGGTTTGCTTTTGCCTATTTTTAGGTATTTTTCCACAAGTTTTATTATTATTATTATTATTATTATTATTTCTAAAGCAGATATTGGTCGCATTGACTTGTTGAAATTAGGTTGTTTGATGACGTTATTGGTTGGGGTGATTTAGATGGTAATCAAAAACCACAATTTACGACATTATGCAATTATGTGGATTTTTATTTTTTTGACTTTTGTTTCATGCAAACCTTGTGAATAAATAGGTTTTTAGGGGTGGACAGCCAAGCCTGGCAAGGGCTAAAAGAAACTGCAGGATCTTCTTCACAAGTCAGGCATCATCTTGGTTCGGTGTGCTTCTTCATTTCTTTTCAAGTTTTTGGGCTATTGCTTTTTTAGTCTCTGTGTGTGTGTGTGTGTTTTCCCTTTCCAAAATGGACTTTGTGATTATAACCATTGAAGACCCCACTTCCATTTGTTACTAAAAGGGGCGGTGGATTCCCAAAAAAAGGGGGGTGTGTGTAGCGGTTTGATTTATTTATTTATTTTTTTTGGGGACCACTCCAAAGACAAGTGATTAAACAATTTAAAAGCTAAGAAAAGTGAAGGAGGCATGCATTGTAATATTGGATTTGGGTTTTGATTTTGAAGAAGAAAATTGATTTATATCATTAGTATAAAGTTTCTTAATTGATCTTCAAAATACAAACACATGGACGCCAAATTATCTACTTCAAACTTTTAAAGGAATACATTTCGTTCGTGTCAATGCAATGATGCAATCCTCATGTGCATTTGAATAATTGTAGTAGGAAAGTATTTGATATCTTTGGAAAGAGTTACAACATTATTGTTGTTTTCTTTCAGTTCCTGTTGCTACTATCAGAGAAAAATGATGAAACTTCTAAAGAAGCAGCCAATGAGGAACTCGCTTTGACTAAAGCTGTTGATGCCATGTTTCTTAGCATGGAAGGCTCTCATGTCTCTTACGAGGAAGCCAATAGCTGCAGTGAATATGAAAAAAAATGCCGTGAGAAATATATGAATACAGAAACAACCTCAGAGTCTTGTGAGACGTCAAATAGGGAAAGCCTCAATACATCAAGCGAAGACAAATCTTCCTACCATGCTGGTGGCCAAAATTGTGATAAACCCGTGAAGGAGGCAACACTGCTTAGTTATGAAAGGAAAATGACACTTTTTTATTCACTTCTTTCAGCCTGTGTAGCAGATGATGCTGAGAGTGGTAAGAACGGGTTACAAGTAAAGAAAGGATATGATGCTCGACACCGTGTGGCTTTGCGGTTGTTGGCAACATGGCTTGGGGTTGAATGGTTGAAAGTGGTTAGTCTACTTGTACTTAGCATTGTGTTTTGTAGCACTATCGTGCTTGCTTCAGGTAGTCGTTACTTGCTTCTTATAGCCTTAAGTCACATATGGAAAAGTTTTAATTTGCAGGAGGCTATGGAAATTATGTTAGCTTACTCTTTTATGGGTTCAGTAAAAGGAAAGAATGATGAAAATGCAAAAAATTCAGAAGACAACTGGGATAAGTGGAAGCGTGGAGGGATGATTGGTGCTGCCGCCTTAGCTGGTGGAACCATGATGGCAGTCACTGGTGGTATGAGATTTATCCATTCTCATAAATCTTATGTGTCACACTTTTTGCTCAAGTATATGAAAGCACGAATAGTTACATTTGCAATTGAGATTTTTTTATTCCACAGGCTTAGCTGCTCCTGCAATTGCGCAGGGATTAGGAGCCCTGGCTCCCACATTGGGTGGTCTTATACCAGCAATTGGAGCAAGTGGATTTGCTGCTGCAGCAAGCGCCACAGGATCAGTTGCTGGTTCTGTTGCTGTTGCTGCATCATTTGGAGGTATTTTCTTTTGCCCCAAGGATTACTGTCATTATCATTTTGCGATTGAACATCGAGCATCAACAAAAATGGAATGTTTTATAATTAGAGGATTGAAAAATGGTGCCCAGTGAATGATCTTATAACTCGTTTTTTGTGCACGTTAGCTACTGGAGCTGGCCTTGCTGGTACTAAAATGGCTAGAAGAACTGGAAGCATTGAAGAATTTGAGTTCAAAACGGTTGGCGGAAATCACAACCAAGGAGTAAGCAGCACAACATGTTTAACCCGCCAGCATTTTGTGGATATGCTTAGTGCTAATTATTTCCAAAACCCTATGTTCAGCTGCTAGCAGTTGGGATATTGGTTTCGGGACATATTTATGAGGTTGAAGATTTCATTGGGCCTTGGGAAGGTCACAGCAATAACTTAGAGAGGTAAGAAACATAACATGACGTGTTCCAACTTTAAGGTTCATCAATGCCTCCTTTTTCGTCACAGCTTAACTTCCGTAATGTGGTGCAGATTAGTGATTTTATTTGCAGTTATATGTGCTCAATGTTTCCTGCTCACTTCAACTTTCTTTTTTATTATCTATTCCAAGTTATACTTTTGGGTTTATCCATCATCTTTAACAAGACAACAACTTAAAAGCTCAGCTCAATCATTTTTGTTCTCCTTAACAAAAAAAAAAAAAGGTCTACGACAAGTGATGTTTCTATTCTATAATGTACTCCTGTTTGTGCTTTATTCTTTAATTTTAACAGATTTGAAGTGTGGGAATGATGCTAAAATGCATTTACGGCTAACCGTATTTCAACAAAATTTTTATCATGTAGAATTTGTATCATCATTTATACATGACAAGTATAGTTGATACTGGTGTCAAATGTATAGGTATGCGCTGGTGTGGGAGTCCAAGAATTTGATAGCATTGAGCACTGCTATTCAGGACTGGATTACTTCAAGTACTTCCATTGAACTTTCCAAATGTTACCGTTTATAATTGACTAAGTCTGCATATTTAAACCAATAAGTATTGCAACTTGTTGCAGAACTTGCCAATCAGTTGATGTTACAAGGTGCCATGCTGACTGTATTAAGCACGCTTGTAGCAGCTCTGGCTTTGCCAGCAACATTAGTTACAGCATCTGATCTCATTGATAGCCAATGGGCGGTTGCGTTGGACAGGTACCTTTCTTATGGGCAAATGT
This sequence comes from Artocarpus hirsutus, assembly GCA_946598075.1. Classification (NCBI taxonomy): domain Eukaryota; kingdom Viridiplantae; phylum Streptophyta; class Magnoliopsida; order Rosales; family Moraceae; genus Artocarpus; species Artocarpus hirsutus. The sequence continues at coordinate 10,975 of CAMOHE010043218.1, forward strand.
ACTGTTATCATGAATGTTAATAGAAGAGCAACAACCTTCGCTTATGAGTACATTAACAATTTTTTTTTTCACTTGTTTGCTACCGATTAATATCATATGGACATTGCCGCTTAGTAGACAACCACAAAAACCACCAAACAATTTATCCTTGTATTATTACTCTCGTTTTGTTCTTTAATAAGCTTCAAAACTAGATCTTTTCCTTTCTTTCAACTTAAACTCGAACAACTGCATTTAGCTCATTTTCTTAGTTGGTAATATGCTTAGTAACTTAAGTAGCTTGATATAGTGTCATGGCGTCTTCGCATTTTAAGTTTCTCTTCTCCGTTTTTTTCCTCTTGGCCAGATCAGATAAAGCTGGAAAGCTGCTTGCTGAGGTGTTGTTAAATGGGCTGCAAGGGAACAGGTAAATCTGACATCTAGGACAGGGAAAATAAAGTTCCATATTAGTTTGCAACACTGTAAAATTCCCTTAGGTTTTCCATGTATGCTGCAGGCCTGTAACGCTCATAGGCTTCTCAATGGGAGCCAGGGTGATTTTCAAATGCCTACAATATTTAGCTGAAACAGATGGAGATAATGGTAATCATCATTATTTGTGGGATAAAGTTTGAAAGCTGAATTACTCTCATTTCATTTTTTTCCCCCTCGTTCATGTTGCAGCCGGATTAGTAGAAAGGGTTGTTCTTCTTGGAGCACCAGTTCCAATTAGAGATGAAAACTGGAAAGGTGTTAGGAAGGTAGCAGGATGCTTTTTCATCCTTCCTTCTTTTTTAATCTTCAGTTAGTTGCATTTGCTAGCACCTAGTTTTTTGCCACATACTCGATAAGATCTCTTTCTGGTTCGCAGGTGGCGGCGGGGAGATTTGTGAATGCTTATGCTACAAATGATTGGACACTCGGCATCACATTTCGGGCCAGGTATAGTGTACATAAATTTCACAACAAATTCTCATCTCAGGATTATCCGACTTCCTAGTAAAAACTTACACTACAAGATGTTGCAAGAAAACAATCTTGACCCCCATTGATTGCGCCCTCGACAAGAATTTTCGTCCTATGATTGAATATATCTTAAGCTAAATCTTGAAGGTTTAGACAAGTAAACAGCACACGTTCATATTTTTTCACTAGTCACTGAATTGCGATAACTAGCAAACAAATTATCACTTTCTGCATTCTTCTCTAATGCTCCATTCTGGGAAATTTTCCACATGTTGTGCTTACTGCCACAGATAGTTCTTCATGGCAACATACCTTAAGAATTGTTCCACACACACACATAGATATTGGCTATTGAGCTCTGTATAACTAATTGGTTTCCCATGCAACAGCTTACTGTCACAAGGTTTAGCTGGAATTCAGCCTGTTGATGATCTTGGAATTGAAAATGTTAGTTCTCTGACCCAACTTTTCTTCTTCTTCTTCTTTCTTTTTTTTTTTTCCCCCTGATATAACGTGCATTATCTCAAGTTGATTTCCTTTCCATTGGCCTTGCAGGTTGATGTAACACAACTTATAGAAGGCCACTCTTCATACCTTTGGAAAGCTAAACATATCTTAGAGTTGCTTGAACTGGATAATTATTATCCAGTTTTCAGCACAAAATATGCCAAATCCCAAGAAGAATCAGAAAATATCCCTAGATAATTAGCAGATCTAGGAAGTAGCTGGTGCCATGCTCTAAATTTCTCTTTTGACGTTTTATTTTTTTTTTTCCTTTTTAAATCTTCGCTAATGGTTTTTTCTTCCTACCGGCCCTACCACACTTCTAAGATTTCTATGAATTAACAATTGCCTGTGTTCTTTATTTATTTCTGGTTTTGGTAAATTTAATTGACTTGAACTTAATTAAATTTGGTAAATATTGAGAAACGGATCTTTCAAATGAGTTCAGTAAAAGAAGACAACGATGAAAATACGAAAAATTCAGCGGTGGGAGCGTAATGTATCTGGTCGTTTTATGCGTTGTTGCTTCTGTAAATGCTGGTCGTTAATATATCTACTCCTTTTTTGTTGTCGTATTTCTTATTATCGTCGTTTCTTTTGCTTTTCTTTTTTTGTCGTTTTTAATTTATCGTCGCTTCTAAATGCCATTGCCGTTTTTATCTTCCCTTAATTTTTGTCAATGTCCCTTGGCCGCGTCTGCGGGCTTCTATTTTCAAATCGTTGTCGTTTTTAGTCATGTTTGTGTCGTCAGGTTTCATGTTTTTTGAAGGGGAAGGTTTCATGGGTTTTTAATGCAAGAAACGAACTCCTTTTAATTTGCTCCTGAGGCTCCATTGGCCGGCATTTTTAATATTTATTTCTGCAAGTAAATTATCAGCTTTCTGGGCATGGCATTAATTCGTTCCAACTAGTTCAATTGTTCAGGGTGACTTAAATTAGTTAATTTTTTTTTTCTTACTATCTAGTTTCTAATCATTATCTTCGCCATTTCTTTCCATTTTGCCCCCGCTTTCTCTCTGTTGTCATGTATGTTTTCTTTTCATTTTTTCTTATGTGGCACCTAATTATCTACCTTGGGCGTCCATCACGGATTGTTGAAGAATGATTGTTAATTTTCAACTTTCCAGTAATTCAGGATGCCAGAGATATCTAAATGGCTTAAAAAAAAAAGGATGGGAGAGAGACAGGTTTTAAAAGGAGAAAAAAAAAAAAAAAGACTCATCATGACCACTTTGATTGGTAACGCCAAGAAGCACTAATATAGATGAGGAAACGCTCGATTGTGCACACCCAATTGTGCTCTTACTCATTTGAGATCTTTAAGTATTGCAATTATGTTCAGAGAGTAGTGGACGAGAAGCTATGTGTTTTTTATTAAATAATGTGTCATAATATGATTAGTTAGACATCATTTAAGATATAAAAAATTAGACCGAAAATTTGACTTCTAAATTGTGTATTGTAAACACATTTTCTTTGTTATAAATTTATTGTTGTTTGTTTATGCTAGGAATCGGTTGCTAGATATTGTTTCTAAGAAATTTAATGGGCAATGATCTCATGTCAAGGTCTCTTTTGGCGAGCTAAAATGACCCAAATTTGACTTCATGCAATATGACTTTGTCAATTGCAATGAATAGATTATTAGTGAGCGTAATTCTTTTAAAGAAAGCATTGGTTTCTGATAATTTGTGTCCTTGTGCTTGAACCTGAATGTCTCATGCTATCATGTCCTTGAGTCCTTTAGTTTGTATCATTTGCGTCTCCAAAGATGGACCCTGCAAGAAAAAAGGTCCCCTAATAAACCCTTTTTAGCCCTCATATTCCCCCACCTTTAATTAATTAATTTATTTATTCCAACTTGCACTTAAAATTTTTAATGAATTGAATTGTCCTTTTTTAACAATTGAAAAAGTCAGGTGGGCAATCTCACATAATTGCCGGGATTGCAGATTATTACAAGGTACTTTATGTGTGTCATTCTATGGTCGGATGCTTCATAAATGCTAGATCTAATCAATTCTTATCTTGATGAAAGTCCTTACTGTTTTTTGGCTGATATCAAGCATAAAAATCAATGCAACTGACTATATTGTGTTATGTAACAAAAACTAGTTCTTGGTCACAACCATGTATTTTAATTGCTGGTTTTGATTATCATGACACTGTGATAGTATACTATTTCTTTAGATACATTTACTTTGATTTTATCTATAGTTTGTCATATGCATGTGAAGAAAATAGTAGAATAAGAAAGCTAACTAGCTAATCAATTCAAAATTCGAGTTCCATTAACTCTGTACAAGTGCAATTTTGGTGGTCCCATATCTAAGAATTTACTGGTACTAAAAGTTAAAGACCATTAATATAGCTTAAAAAAGTTGCGCGTGCTAAGTGGCCAAAGGGTGGGGAGTGGGCACAAATATTAAACCAATTTCCTTGTGCAATTGTACATGCTCTGGCCACGGTAACCGCAGGTGGGGACAAAGCAAGGCAAAAGCAATACATATATCTCTTTATTATTATGATTATTATTATTATTATTATTTAGTTCCTCTTAAGAGAAAGCAATACGGTTTGTTGGGATTCCTTAGAGATCTTAACGATCAAGATGCATAGGGGCAACCTCTAATGTCAAATATGGCCATTAAAAGTTTCACGTAAATCATATATTATAATTATATGTACACATTATATATAGTATAGCGCCTGACCACCCACATTGCAGAACTGTTTTAAACGTCTAAAGTAAAAAAAGATGAATGTCATGGATACTTCATCAATTAGGTGTTTATGCGTTGTTTTGTTAGTTTCTATGGCGATTGTTGAGCTGAAAGGTGAGCCTGACTTAAACAATGGCACTGTTCAAAGTCGAGGAAAAGCTCCTTCTCTAGCTCTTGCCCAACTCCTTCGAGGTAATGCAGTTAAAAACAACAATAGTATTACTTCTCACAAGCAAGTTGAGGTCAACAACAACAGAGATATATATTATAGAGGCGGTGGCGGTGGAGGAGGAAGTTATAGATGAGGATGGGGTGGGGGTGGTGGAGGAGGTGGAGGAGGTGGTGGTGGTGGATGGGGATGGGGAGGAGGAGGAGGAGGGGTGGATGGTGGAAATGGGGGTGTGGGCGACAACCAAAAGGTGGTAGACGAAGAAGAGGAGGTAGACGAGGAGGAGGCCTTATGCATAATAACCATCACCACGTAAACGGGAATAGATTCAGAAAGGATGACTATAAACTAGGAGAGTTTGTGCAATGCACGAGAAGAGGGCGTTGCAAAGGCATGAGATTGGATTGTCCACTTCACTGTGGTGGACCTTGCTTATACGACTGTCAGTACATGTGCAAAGCTCACTGCCAACGTCCCTGATATATCATTCGCCGTTAATTTCACTGCTAATTTAGGTTAATATACTTGATCAGTCACCAGTTCAGAAGGAAGGCTAATTTGAAGCTAATATGGAGTTTCCGAATCCAGCTTGTTGGCTTTCATAAATATTCTCATGATGAGCTAAGAAGTGTTTGTCCAGATTTTTGTTAGTTTGTTTGTCAATTGGTTTGTTTTTAATTCCTTTTTCGTTTTGTTTTGGCATTTTTTTTAGCTGAGTCTAGTTCTTCAAGTGCTGGTGTGCTCTGGAGTGTGCGTGCATATTGTTATAACGACTTTAGATGAAGTATTTGCTTGGAAGAGAACCTTTGATTTAAATTTAAATGTCCCCTTTTTCAGCGTCATGAATATGATTATCTTGTGCTGTGACCAAACTTTCCTAAAGTGAACAATTATTTGTGTATTTGTTCCCTTGACGTACCACTCGAACTCTCTGACAAAATTAATCAAGGATTTGCCTTCTTTGAAAGAAGACATCGGTAAGGATTTGCATAAATTTAAAGAAGACATTAGTTGCAAATATTCATCTGTTTTTAATGTCATTAATGCATTGGCATGGAACTTTCTGGCTCCTCCTATTGTCACCGAGGAACAAGGGGTCAGTTGATGAGGCAAATTAATGCTGTAGCTTGCGTTCTTTCCCTCAGCAATCAGGATGCTGCAGATCATTTTCCTTTGAACGTCACTGATCAGGAGAAGACGATTGGGGAACAAGATATGGATGAAAGAATAGCTGGTTAGCAAGATGTTCTTTAACAGAAAATTAAAGATGCTGGTGCCGGTCAGGTGTCAGCAGGATGTTCCTGATTTTCTAACATCGCTATAAAAAGAATTAACCTATTACTTTTTTTCTTTTCTTTTTTTTTCACTAAAAGAATCCCGTATTGCTGCAAATCTATAATATCACCTGCACGAGGTGAGTGCAGTTTCAACAAGCTGTAGAACTGTTAGCAAGTCAGGAAGTTAAAAAAGAGAGCAAGGCTAAACAAGTCTCAAACAAAGCGTAGCACCTGATTGTGCGTCAAGTACTTAAATCTTTTTTCCCAATAAAATATAATTATTAAACATCTTTACACAAGAACTGCTTAGGATGTAATTCCTCGATCCTTCGTCCTAGTACTACAAAAACCCAAACAAGTTTGAGTTACAGAGTTCAAATGCGATTAATGCCAATGCACTGGTGTTGCAATGATCCAGATATATAATACGGCATCTTGAAGCAACTCATTTATCAATAATAACTAGTAGTTGATAAACGAGAGACTTGAAGCAATTTTCTGCTGCTTATTCACACAAAACGAGTTTTGTACAGCCTTTTAAATGCTTGTCAATAGTTTTCCTTCGCTTCTCTACCTGTGTTTTTCATTTTATGTGGTGATAAAGTTTCATCAATGGTTTTGATTTTGCTTCCGCTTTGAGCTTTCCGTGCCACGGACGTCCGTAAAATGGCAGATCTTTACGCAGCCCAACTGCGGTTATGCTGTCGTCAAAGTCCTGTGCCATACTCCTTGGCTCGAACCATTCATGCACACATGATGACTTCTGGGTTCAGGCCAAAACATCAAATTTTCAATCTACTGATTTTGATCTATTGAAAATTATCAAAAGTCAGATATGCCCGCAAAATATTCGACAAAATTCGTGAACCAGATATTGTTGCCAGAACAACGTTAATTTCCACATACTCTGACTCCAGAAATCTAAAGCTGGCTCGAGAGATATTCAGCGGAACCCCATTAAGAATATGAGACACTGTTTGTTACAATGCCATGATTACGGGCTATTCACATAACAAGGGGCTTTGCTGCTATTGAACTTTTTCAGGACATGAGGAGATACAATGTTAGGCACGATGATTTCACGTTTACGAGCGCACTCAATGCTTTGGCACTCATAGTTGATGATGAAAAAGAGTGTCCGTAGATGCACTGTGCAGTTATAAAGTCTGGGAGGGGGTTTGTTACTTCAGTGTTTAATGCATTGATATATGTTTATGTTAAACGCGCATAATCATCGTCAATATTAATGGCTGCAGCTAGAAATTTCTTTGATGAGATATCTAAGAGGGATGAAATGATGTGGGTGACGATTATTACTGGGTGTGTGAAGAGTAATGACCTTGATGCGGCTAGAAAATTTCTTGGTGGGATGACCGAGAGCTTTAGTGAGCCATGGAATGCGATGATTTCAGGTTATGTGCACCATGGATGCTTTCCAGAAGCATTACAAGTGGTCAGAGAGATGTATTCAAAGGGAATTCTGCGGGACTATTTTACCTAATCAAGTGCTCTTAGTGCTTTTCAACTCGGAAAGGAGTTGCATGCTCACATTTTGAGAACAAAAGAAAAACCTACATCAATATTTTCATTGTATGTTAATAATTCGTTTGTTACTATGTATTATAGATGTAGCAAAGTAGATGAGGCGTGGAAGATTTTTGAGACGATGCCTGTAAGAGATACTGTTTCATGGACTGCAATGTTATCAGGGTATGTGTATGCAGAGCGAATGGAGGAAGCCAAATCCTTTTTTAGGGCAATTCCAGAGAAGAACCTTCAAACGTGGACTGTAATGATATCGGGGTTAGCACAAAGTGGATATGGAGAAGAAGCTTTAATGTTGTTTAACCAAATGAGATCTGAAGGTCATGACCCTTGTGATTACGTATTTTCTGGAGCGATTACATCTTGTGCTGTGAGCATGGATGCCAACTCCATGCTTTATTGATCTGCTTCGCACATGATTCAAGTCTCTCAACTGGAAATGCACTTATAACAATGAATGCAAGATGCGGGGTTGTTGGGGCTGCAAAACACGTGTTCCTCACAATGGTTTGTGTAGACTTGGTGTCTTGGAATGCCATGGTTGCAGGTCTTGCACAACATGGACGAGGTCTCCTAGCAGTAGAACTTTTTGAACAGATGTTGAAGAAGGATGTTCAACCAAATAAGATGGCATTCCTTACAATTCTTTCAGCCTGTAGCCATTCTGGTTTAGTAGAAGAAGGGCACCATTATTTCGATTTAATGCACAAAGCTTATGGGATTACTCCAGATGAAGATCACTATGCGAGTATGTTTGATTTGTTTTGTCGAGCTGGAAAGTTCTCAAAAGCCAAGGACTTGATAAAATCAATCCCTTTCGATCCAGGTGGACGCATTTGGGAAGCTATCCTTGCCGGCTCTTGGATTCATGGGGATATGGATTTATGTACTGAAGCTGCAGAACGGCTCTTTGAGCTTAGGCCTGAGCATGATGTAACCTACATAATTTTGTCCAGCATGTACGCCAATCTAGGCAGATGGGAAGATATGAATAAGGTCCGGAAATTAATGAAAGACAGAGGGATTAAGAAGGAACCTGGTTGTAGTTGGATTGAGGTTGACAACAATGTTCGCGTCTTCTTAGTTGATAATACCATGCGCTCTGAGTTTGAAGCCGTATACAAGTATCTAACGCAACTGGGACTTGAAAAGAAGAAATTGGGATATGTCCTTGATACCAGGTATGTGTTGCATGATGTGGAGTCTGAGCATAAGGAATTTGCATTTTCCACTCATAGTGAGAAGCTTGCGGTTGGATTTGGGCTCATGAAGCTCCCTTTTGGAGCCACCACCAGGGTTTTTAAGAATCTAAGGATGTGTGGTGATTGCCATAATGCATTCAAGTTCATGTTTAAATTGGTGAAAAGGGAAATAATTGTTAATGGCCTCAGGTTTCACCATTTTAGTAATGGGGAATGCTCTTGTGGCAATTACTGGTAGGCTTGTTGACGATCTTTGGGCTTCAAGCTCAAATATGAGTTTGGAAACTAGCAGCATCTACTCCAGCTGCAGAGAATAGTATGCCTCCACCACCATCATATGAAGTGGTCAGTGGCGTCTTTGCTCCTGAAACCTGTGATGGATCGACAGACAATGTGGATTACTTCTTGGGAGAGGCAAGTTCTAATTTACTTATATTTTCCATCTTGCCGTCCACGTATCTTTTCAATTTTGGAACTATTGAGTTGCTAACTATTGGTTTTGTCTCTGAAGGTCTTGCATTCATTTAAAGCTGTAACTGATGTGGAGTTAAGTTTGTCTATTGCTGATTATGTCGTCCCAAAGGTTCTCCCACCTATCTTTTCAATGTATGCATCTTTCAATGAAAATCTTAGAACTTTCGAATGTGTTCCCCATGCTAAATTTTCCATTGTTTTTACCATTTCATTTTGCATTAGCTACTCGCTTTCTATTTTATCGCCTTTAATTACACTTGTTGGTTCTAAAAGCTCATTCCAAATCCTTATATTGTTGATACTAAAAGCTTATTTTTATCGCCTTTGATTAAACTTTTTGATACTAGCAGCATATTCCAAATCCATATATTGCTGCATCCTCTCTAATGGCAAGATGTTTTTGTGCATGTCTAGGTCTCAAGCAGTGGCTGGGCTGACGGTCATTGTAAGGGAAAAGCAGGTTGGTTCCCATTTAACTATGTCGAAAGCCGAGAACGTATGCTTGTGAGCAAGGTGGCTGAAATCTTCCGACGTTACCCAGGACTGGAACTTTTCTTGAGATTTAATCACTGGACATTTTCATCTCTATCCGCATTGTAAATGAGCCAAATATTGTTTGTACCGTTTAACAACACTTACAGCGGAGAGATGTCACTCATTGTATTTTTTTTGTTTGTGTTTTTGTTTTTTACTTTTGGGTAGATTTGGTCCCTATGTTTGTGTCACTGCAAGAACTTAATGTGTCTGCTTTTTACTTGTTTATTTATTTTTGGTTTCATAGTTAGAAGTCCTCCATTGACGTTCCAGCAGAAACTTAGCTGGCTCTGTCCGGAGCAGAATTGTGCTTGGATAATTGGATTAAGTATTATAGTTTGTGTTATATGTGGTCCATTTTATAGATGATTCGAGCATAACAAGAAGAACTGAGTTGATGTTTATTCCTATTTTGGACTATAATTCGTTTATTCCATCAACTTTGTCAAGAAACGTCCAAGATTTATCGCAATAACCAAAAAAAAAAAAAAAGAAGTTTTGAAAGAACAGTATTGTAATTTCTCTCTCTTTTCTTTTTTTTCGTGGCTACATCGCATTATTCTTGTAATCACCTAGTCTTACAGGGCATCCTAGTGCAATAAAAACGTAATAACCCTATTGCTAATTCAGGGTTTGTAAAAGAATCCCTTATTACTACAATAACGCTTGCACAATGTCTGCGAGTTCAGAAATCAGCAAAGCTGTTAGCAGCTAAGAAGTCGAGACGGAATGAGGCTGAAATGTCTGCCGGCATCTCAAACAAACTCTAGTACCTGATTGTGCGTTGATTACTTGTATGTCTTTTATTTTGCCTGATAAAAGTGACATACTTTTTGTAATTATCATTACATTTTTACACCAGAACTGATTACTGATAGGAGGATGTCATTTAAAAACAGAGTTCTAATGAAATTCATGCCCTTTATTCAGCCATAGGCCTTGTGAGCTTCCAAGAGCCATAAAAAAAAAAAAGAATAAAAACAAGTTCAGGGCTTTAAAGCGTTGCAAATTGCAACGAACAACGACCTCAATCATATTCATACTAGTCGTTATGTCAATACACATTCTGGAACAAAGCCGCATGGGGTCGACTTGCAAAACATAAAAGCGACCAAAACGACAGACGAAAGGGTCCATTCATGTTATCGAACACACGCACGTCGACCTGGCTGGAATGGAATGTTAGTTAATCATCATCGTATCTTATAAAAAGGTTGCCGAGCTTGAAATGAATTGGGCCCCATTAAGTCTTATAGATTGGGTGACAATGTGTTTGTAGCCTCAGTGTTTAGTTTCTGACTGGTCGGTGAGTTAACCTTCCGAAACACGAACGAGCCTGGGTTTCAGTCCAAGCACTCCAAAGCCACTATTTTTTTGTCCTCATACGTGACCCTACAAATGACAGTCACTTCTCTGACCACGATTTTTATTTGGGCATCCATCTCCTGGCTCACTGCTCTTACCGTGTGTTAGTTCGTGGTTCTAATTAAGTTTTTTCACGTGTTATAATATTTTTTTATTTAAGTTGTAGTTTAAATTATGTTCCGAAACACGCTAAATCATCCATATTTATTCTAGATAAAAAAAGAAAAAAAAACCTTGTTTTCTTATGTGGGCGTCGTCTCTCGTTTTGATTAGGTTTTGAGGGCCTCAAAGCTTGTGATATTGTCCAAATTTGTGAGTTTTTTTTTTTAACAATTCTTTTTTCAGCATATATAAACAGAAAATAGAAATAGAAAATTTTTTGCCAATTGTGTCTTCGGCGGCATTAAATATGTGACCAAATAGTTGCTCCGGAAAGAAATGCATTATTGGGACATGGTGACACAGACAGACGCTGACTTCTCAGCGCGCCCCAAAGTGCTCTCGGAGCTCGCCAGGTGACCAGAAGATCAAAATTATTGTACACATGCGCCACACACACCCAACTAATAAGAAATTCTCTTCTGCGTTCCGACAAAACTAGACCAACCCTTTTTCCTGCCCTTTGGCCCTTGCACTTTGCCCCCCTCTTTCTCTCTCTTCTCTATCTCACTTATCTGATTAAACCCACCACCGCCATCATCAACATTTTCTCCTACTGTTTCTGTCCCATTGTGTGAGTATCCTTTTCTAGTCTCAATCGACAACTAAACTGTCCTTCCACTTTCTGAAATGCTTTTCAAGTACCATCTATCTATACCAAGATTTATTCACCTTAACAATAATAATAATAATTCAACATGAAAAGGATCTTAGAGAGAAAAAAATTGAGCATGACAAACAATTTTTGAGTTTCACTCTTCTTTGAGAGTGACGAAAAAGCTGAACCGTTGGAAATTTTGCGTATTTACAATGATCTTTGCATTTTGGAAATACAAAAAGACCAAAGAAAGATCAAACCAAGAAAACCTAAATCCGCAAACTGTGTTGCCGCCAAAAACAAAAACAAAAACAAAAAGTCAAACTGGAACCAAATTAGTAGAACAAACCAAGCTTTCTCCCCAAAAAGAAAGGAGTAGCGAAAAGAAAAAACATGATGGGCAAATGATACTCTACCAAAAGGATCTTGATCTTTTGGCGCCTGAAGATGGAATGTTGATCTGAGGCACTGTAAAACCATCATCGCTCCACCTTCTGGAAGCAACACTGTTGGCTTTGAAATTTGTGGCCTCTTTTGTCTCCTTCAACCCAACTATCGCTTTACCAATATCTGATGGACACAGAGAAGGAGCAGCAGCAGCAGTTGGTGGTGCTTGAGGGACCCAAATCCCCATATTCTCTGCCGAGAAAGAACCCGGGTTGATGCTTTCGAGATCACAATCTAGAAACGGCGATATTCCATCATCACCCTGCAAATCAATCCATAAGTACATATTAAAATACAACAAAATTTTGAATTAACAAAATTAAGAAAAAATAAAAGAGGATAGACAAACTGATTTCAAACCTTACAGAAACCAAAGGTGAAAGAGGGAGAAGAGTCGAGAAAGTCCTCGACGTGCCAACCCGGAAGCGTCTCTATCAAGTACTCCGATATGCTGCTGCTCGTCAAACCAATCTCGTCGTTTGTCGACGAATTAGTATTATTCTCCAAACAGGCCTTGGCTGTGGATGTTGATGAAGCTGAGTTCTTGGTCAGTACAGAATTAGCTTGCGGGCTCGAAATCGCAGCGGGAACAGAAAAGGAAACTGACTTCTTGAGGGAAGACTGATGATGATCAATCGCCATCGGATTGGGAACAGAATTATCAGAGGAGGAAGATCCGTAAACAGAAGAAGTAGGAGAAAGTTTCACAGCAGTGAGAAGAAATCGGTTATGCTTCTGGGTGTGCTCGTTGGCAGAGTGAATCGGGTGATCACACTCTCTGCAAAGGATCGCCCTGTCCTGTTGACAGAACAAGAACGCTCTTTTCTCCTATCATCAAACACAAAAACACAATTACATTATTAAGAATTTGATCTCATATGATATTATATATATGTGTGTGTGTATGTATATATATATATACCTGACAGATGTCGCAGAGGGGGAATTGTTTAGCGGAAGGATGAAGAAGAGAGAAGCGTTGGTGTTTGGAGGCGAGCTTGTTGGCGTGGTGGACGCGGTGGTCGCAGGAGGAGCATAGGGCGGCCTCGTCGGCGGTGCAGAACACCGACGCCTCGTCCTTGTTGCAGACGTCGCACTGGATCTTCATTTTTTTTTCCCTTTCGAGCCGGTGTATTCTGGAGAAGAAGAAAAAACGGTTTATGACAGATAGAGAAGCCTTGGGGTTCGGTTACTGAGAGAAGACAGGGTTGGGTTCGTCTGGGGTTGAAGTGGAACCCTTTTCTTGAGAGAAAGAAAAAGAAGACGCAAGACTGGTAAAGAGAATAAATACACCACGAATGGACGAGGATTTAACTGTTTTAAGTCGTACTCAAACTTCATGTCAGCGATCAAGTAGGCGTCTTTTTTTTTTGGGTTTAGTTATAAAATTTGGAGCAATAATAGTTATTCAATCGTCCGTGATCCATGTGTTTCTCTTTTTCTTTTTCTTTTTTTTTTTCTCAATAAAGGGAAATTACTTAGGACATCACATCATTTTATTGACTTATTTTGGAAATTAAGAGGTTCACCAATGAAATGGAAAGAACGTGATTTAATTTTACCAGTTTCATTCTTACCAGAACACAAGCTCAACATTGCACAATCCGCCGGACAAAAACCTTAAGGCAGATTGCTATTAAGTGTTATTGAATCTTTGAACACATTTCTTTAAAAAAAAAAAAAAGAAGAAGAAAGAAAGAAAAAGAAAAAAAAGGCATTTTAATTGCTGTACTGCACTACTATTAGTTTCCATGATCCATATGTTAAACATAAAATGTTATATAATCTTTAGAATTTTCTACATTTTTATATTGTGTTTGAACACTTGTGCCTCCAATATTTTGTAATTAAACATTTGAATTTTTAGTTTTTTTTTACATGATTTAGTCTGCAAATTTTCAACAAAAGTACTAATCAACTGAGTTAAAAAGAGAAATTTTAAGAAAATAATTTATGACTAAAGAGTGTCAAACTAAGAGAGTTCAGAGACACAAGTGCTGAAAATTTGTAATTCTGTTAAAAATTAAAACTCTTGCTTAACAAATTAGATATAATCGCTACTATCTTGTGAATTCAAGCATTAAATTGTTATGAAAAGAGAAACAAAAGTGTCAAAGCATGAGGCATTTAAAAGGTATAAGTGCTTAAAACTACATGTATCTTACATTTTGAGTTGACCAAGAATATATACATTATATTTTGGATGTGTTCAATATTGTACTTCCAAATTTTAAATTCATGTTGCATTTTTTATCAATAATTGATTTTGACATAGAATTGATTATTCAATATTTGTTGTTTATGGATAATTTTGCAAACAAATACTAATTAGGCTTTGTGTTAAAAAAAAAAAGGAAACACTATCAAAAAAGTGTGTTGTCAAGCTAAATTGTCCGTTTGGTTCATAGATTTGAAAAAAAATTTGAATGAAAATTTAAATTTTTGTGAAAGAAAATACTGTAGCAAAATGATTCAAATTATGATTTAAACCACGAACCAAACGGGCATTTAGTCAATTAGTATAATTGGTTGCATCTTAATTTATAAGCTGAAAAAGGTGGAGTTATCAACTCAGAGATCAAAATTAGTTGTTAACCCAAAATTATATAAAGGTGTACAAATTTAATATTTAGAGATATAACTTTAAATACATCCAAAATATGCGGTATATATTTCTTGTTGTATGATATGTAGTAAAAGTCGTTATATTAATTTCCAATTAATTAAAAAATCAGTACGATATTTATGATCTGTATTTTATTTAAATCTGAATCTAAGTATTGTTGAAGGTGAATATTAAGACAAAGTTAACTAAAAAAATGTATAATTATTCTTCTTTTTTTTTTTTTGAATTTCCTGATAGTGCACGAAAAAATATATATATGAAAACCATCAGTCCTTTAACAGAACCGTTAATTTATCATACTTCATTAAATCTATATGGTTGTGATATATGATAGCTAAAAACAATAGTTAGATTTGAATTCACAGCTTCAAAGTGTCTTAACATTTAACAATATAGTATCATAAAGTTTTAGTTTTTTATTCTCAAGCAGATCTTTTAATTATTATCTGTCGAGTATATGATATTATTTTTTTTTAAAGGGGAACAGGTCTATTACATTCATTCCGACTATCTTTTTCAGGAATGGTTAGATACCATAGCCACTAACTCATTCCGACTATCTTTTTCAGGAATGGTTAGATACCATAGCCACTAACTCTACCGTATCTTTTGTTTAATTTCCTTTGGAACAATTACAAACACTTTTTTAATTATGGATCTACTAACAAAAATTTAATGCATAATCTTAGCATTCAATGTGCATTCCTGAATAATCGGAACGTACTCGACAACAAATTTCGCTACCTTAAGACCATTATAGTTACGGCCACTATTCACCGGAGGCATTTCGAATAACAACATGTTATATATTTTATTAATTACTATATATTAATATTTCTATATATGATTTAATATTATTTTATATTTAAATTTAATATTATTTTTACTTTAAGTTTAGAATTTTTATATTTCTTATAATCATATATTTGTTATAATTAATTTGTTTGGATAAAAAAAATACAAAATCAATAAGAGCCAATGAGTAGAAACTCTGGTGTACCAGTTATTGTGCCCACGGTAAATGCTGAGTAGCCAAGTGCAGAGCAGATAACTGCTGAAAGCATTTAAATAGTAAACCCACCCTAAGATGAGTGCTCTCCTATTCCGACTCGTTCCAAGTTCAAAGTATCATTTGTACAAATAAAAATCTTTTTCGTTACATGATTTCTTCTTCATATAAATAGATATAGGATCTATGAGGCAATTACTTAAAAATACATTTCATGAGAATACCGTTTTCAATTGTCTCAACAACTAGATTAAGATAAAGAATCAAAATAGATTCAAAAAGAGAGATATAAAAAACGGTTTACAGACCGCTCAATAAATGAAATGCTTAAAAGGTTTTTTTTGGGTTTTAAAATAATTAGAATTCAGAACTGGTAGTCTGGCAGCCGAGCTTTTAACAGTAAAAATCAAACATTTTATTCCCAACTCATTTGTTAGTAAATTGCTTTCAGGCCACCTGTTATGGGACCACTTCACCAGGCCTGGTTGTGCTTGTTGCGATGCATATTCCTTCCTGCAATCTCGAACTTGTTCATCATATATAAAGGGTTAAAAAAATTATATAAAGTTCCATGAAAAATAATTATGTAAATCAACACAACCAAACATCAAACACATAAATTAAACTTACAAAGCTTACGTCTTTATCTGTAGTTACTAATCTAATTATAGCAATAAATGCATAACCTTAATTAATTTGATGACATTATTTATTTGATTTACTACAGCAGGTTAAACAACTTGTTAAATATCCTTAAATATTAATTAAAAAAATTATTTTCTTGCTTTTAATTTTCTAATAATAACATAGAAAATTTGGATAATGCAGAGAATGAACTATGCTATTTTGCTTGTTTCATGTTAATTAATGAAATATGTTCATAATGCTACAGTGGATTTTAGCTTTGAGCATTGAAGTTGAGAGATTATGCGGGCTGAAACAAAGTTTTACAAGTTATGTTAGATTTTTTTTTTTTTTTTTTTTTTGCTAATGAAAATTATATTAGATATTTGAATCTTGTATTTTGTCCACTTTAAATATGTACTTTAAATATGTGCTTATGGCACTAGAGTTTTGCTTACGCTGTCACGCGGTCGATAAAAAGCTCATGGAAGATATAAACCCAGCTTTCTTCTAATAAAAAAAATACGACTGTAATTGGTGAAAATGTGACTGTAATTGGTGAAGTGCTATTGAAAATGTAATTGACAATACGTGTAATCATCCCATTTCAAAATATTTATTATTTACGTAATTGGTTACTATAACATAAAAATGTATGAACAATTAATTGATAAAGTTTCATTAAAAAAAAATCATAGACAAAAAAAAAAACCTAGATTTGAATTTTTAATATACATATTATTTAAATAATCAACTAATCAGGTATAATAAATTTTTAATTTACATCTATTTTAATTAAAAAAGGTTTTAAAAATGTTACGTCACTAGGTTACAAACAAGTTATCCATTCAAATCATATTTAAAAAGATTTCTAGATTAAATGTTCATCAATTGTCATAGTATTTTTTTGGTCAAGTACTCACTTTGTAACAACTATTAGATTTACATCAAGCTATTAATATAACAGTACTCATTAAAAATGTAACAATTAAAATCACACCTAAATATATATATATATATATATATTTATGTATTGTGTATATCAAGAAAGGGTTGTATGTATCTGTAGAGGGGCATGAGGGTACAACCGTTTAGGTATTTAAAAAAACCTAAATTAATTATTGTTCACATTAAAATTAAAATTAAAATTAGGAAAAATCTTTTAAAGAATTTTTTTTTGATCAATTTTATAACATTTTCTAGTTTCTTTGGGTGGGAAGGAACGTCATTTATAATTTCTTCCTAACCTGACAAAAGTAATTCTAATTTGGTGGCAAATGGCAATAAAATCCAAATAAAGGGCACAGGTTATTATGAGTTACCGTAGGGCAAAAAGGAAATAAGTTCATTTATTATTATTATTATGATGTTTGAAAATAATAAAGACTCAGTTTGAGTGTTTGTAAACACAGTTGTTGATATTGAAAGACTCTTGACATCTTTAATTTTTTTATAAGTCGACTCTAAATTAATTAGACCAAATTATCTGAACGTTAAAAAACTCTGGAGGATATATACCGTTTGTGATAGGCCTATAGACACTGGGGGGTTTTACCCGAAAAAAAAAAAAAAAAAAAAAGAAAGACCAATAACTATCCCATCGCTTCGCACTGTTGGACTTTGACAAGAAATCGTGTTGGTTGCGGTTGCAATTAAATTCCGTGTTTGACATTGAAACTTCTAGGAGAGATAAGAGTGAGAGAAAAAAGGAAATAATATATATCAGAGATAAGATATATTAATTAATTTTCACCAAAAAAGATGTATTAATTAATTAAAACGCTAACCTCTACAACGAGACACACATGTTACAACTGATAACGTAAATACAACACTTCTTTCAAAAGTATATGCATCACGACAGCAGCAATAATAACAACAACAACAACAACCACAATAAGGGCTTAACAACTTAGTTGAAACTTATTAGTTATAATTGATGTAGTGTAAAGTTTTTTATATGTTAAGATAGAAGTAATAGTTTACTATAGTGTAAAATTTTTATATATTATAATATTTTAGCTTTAACTTGTAATTTTAACTATATTCTCAAACATTTAAAATAATAATAATAATAATAATAATAATAATAATAATGATGAAGATCATATATATTTTATAAGTAATAAGAAGGGAAAGTGCAAGTTGAGATACCTAAACTCAAGATCTTCACCAGGATCGAGAAGTAGTGCATCAAAACCTCCATTTAAAATTCTAAAAGCGTGATTAGTGGGCGATGAAGATTATATAAAGTTTAGAACATCGATGTTAAGGAGTCAATAATGCTAGCTTACACATTAAACAACCATCTATTGTCTCGTAGCAATTAATTAATTGACCATGGGACCCCTCTCGAATGTGCAACTGGGGAGCATGGGACGTTTTTAAAGTTGTTAAACATTTATTTTATCAACGCCATCAATTCTTATTCGGGAAAAAAAAGCCGACCAATTCTTTATTGGCATGTGATGTAATAATATAATAATACATGCTAAAAGAAGAAAGTGGGAGAAATTCCCTAGAGTTCCAGCTGTCTCAAGTCTAAGGTGTGTTTTATAATTCCACAATTATAGAGTTACGTGTCACCTAGTGGCCGATGGGTAAGCCACTCCACCATGCTTTTATCCTTTCTTTTATTTTTTAGCTATTTGACCTTTTACTCTATTTTTTTTTTTTTTTTTAGCAAAATGTTCACTCCAACTCCAGCCCCAACCATTTGGAAGTTTAATTGAGACTTGCTTTAGTAATATTTCTCTTTCTTTCTTTTTTTTTTTTTTGCCTGATTTTTCCTTGCTATGTTATAAAGATCAAGAGTTAACAATCAACATGTTTATAAAAACAATTTGCTTAAAGCTTAGCCAGATTTCTCTTTGCAGATGTGTATTCATAGGAGCTTTAAGAATAATCAAGAAAAGAGAGAGATGCATTAAGCACATATCATGATCGCAATTGGCGGACAAAGTTTTTGGGTTCATAAAGTTTTGAGCTTTTGATGAACCTAGATTATGTTTATCTAGCGACAAGTATCCCAAATACCTGAGATTCTCTCCCGATACGTACACACATTGTGCGGATAATAAGCTGAGTTGAGCACAAAACCTTGGCCCACTTAATTGAGATTTAAAGCCGACTGTTGTAGAAGGAAAAGAAGTAGACTGTTGTGGATCGGTCATCTTTCTTATTAGATTTGCAATGACTAGCCAATCGATTCACAACGAACTGACCAAGACCTTCTTGATCATCGTATATTATGCTTTGAACTTTTATAGTGGTGTCAAAATGACTAAATGAGTCAGGCCAAACAGGTTGACCCGTGTGTGCATCTGTCTTTATACTTGGCTAAGATTTGGTCCTTATATGACATAAAGACTCAGATCAACCTGCCCGACTCATATGGTGTTTTTTAAAAGAAAATTATTTTTCATATATATATATATATATATATATATATATATATATATATATATAAAACATATATAGGCAAGATCGACTGGCATAGAGCTCGCAAACCTAATGGGTTAAGGCCATGCTCCTACAACTCACTCGTAATTTTTATTTTGGCTCACATGGACCAAACCGTACTGCCTACTTTGAGACCTCTATTCCGGAGTGAGGCTCCCAGTGGATAGAGAGACCAAAGTACTTGAAAGGCATGGAATGGCTCCTTCATAATTAGCCATATGTATTCATTTCTATATGGTACTATAAGGGCTAAGTTGGTGCATAGGATTGGATAATATTGAATGGGATAGTCTCAAAGATTATATTGGAATGTATAGAAAATGATAGGAGTAAATGTTTGTTAATTTAATTTTATGTTTGGCCTTGTGTTATAAGGATAGGGGCTTTTTTATAGAAATTTTTTAAGAATTAGGGTCAAATTGTATTTTTTTTAAAAAATTGAAGAGTAAAAATATAATTGTTAGAAATATTTATGTCATAAAATTACAATTTTCCATTTTTGAAAAAATATAGCTTGACTCTTAATGTTTAAAACTTTTCCAAATAAGGTCCTTGAAAATTTTCATAATGTATAAATATTATGTTTAATCTCATACTTTTGCAAAGGATAACCTAATACCCTTTTGAAGGTTTTCAAGTATGGATTGAATAAGAGTTATCCACTTCAGTCCTTTAATATTTTTTACCAGTCAAAACATTAAAATTTAATCCAATCCAATCTTTCTTAATTCTATGCACTAAAAAAGGCTCTTATATATATAGCTAATCGGTACAAATATTTGTTGAGCACTCAATATATCCAAAATTAAAGATTGAAGATTCAATAACACTATCCAAATTAATTCACATCTTTTTGTTGCTAAGAATTAAAATAACTTGCACTTAACTAAACATTTAACAGAAAGACGGCTTAAGCAACTAGCTAGAGTAGTTATTATGCATGCAGTATGGTTAAGATACCAAGTTCATTCCAGGGAAAAAAAAAAAGGCATACCATAATGTTCATAACTTAGGTATACTACTCTCTCTCTCTCTCTCACACACACACAAATAATTCGCGACTTCTTTACGATCATATAATTTCGTTATCTGATTCTAATTGTAATTTCAGTGTCATGTGTCACATCTATAGACATATATACTTCTCCAATATGCGCTGCAATAATTGAATTTCTTTTCTGATTTCACAAAACGTTATTGCTTAAAAAGGATTCCATTTCTTTATCATTAACAAAAAAAAAAAGATTTCTATGTCTTTCTGCTTGACATCGTACATATGCCGACAATTATATCTTTGATTCAACTCCCTTCGAAAGAGAAAACAAATCATACACATATGCCTACAATGCAGCTATATCCGCTATAAAATTAGTGGGCTTCCTAACTTAAAGTTATCAATATATGCGACAAGAAAGGGACGGTTCTTTTTCTTTTTCTTTTTTTTTTTCAAATCTTCTTAAATTAAGTTAGGGGTTGAAAACAGCACAATATATACTCTCTCTTTTTTCGTTTGCGAGTTCTGCCTTAAAATATATATATATTTTTTTACTCTGTCCATGATTAAATGTGTTTCTCAATTTTTTTTTTTTAAGTAGTAGCATCTTATAAGTGGCTCAAAGTTGTCAAATGAGAGGGAATCCTATCTTTGCAATTATCATGAGAATTATTGAGTAGACATGGGACATAGCCTTTTTCTTTTTTTATCATTTTTGGGTTGTGGAAGGATGTATCATACCCATTAATTATTAGTAGTATTCTTCGATATGGACCAGCAGTGAAATTGATTGAGTACCATGCACATAAAATATCAAAAGTAATCCAAGATTCTGATTCATGCCTTGAGAACCTAGTAGGAATAAAGCGGCAAACAAGAGGGCGCGTGCGCCAGACACACACAGAGATATATATATATATATATATATATATATATATATATCACTAGCAGATATTTTGTGGAGATATATTGCATATCATGACAATTGTTCTGTCTAGACACATATGAACGTATCTGCATCAGCACCTTCACTATGGTAATTACGGCGTCATTGTATTTCACAAATCACCTTTTTTTTTGGCATATTGTAAGTTATTAACAAAAAAACCTGATTAGATGCATAGCGTAATAATAATTTCACATATAACTATATGGTGTAAGGTTTAAAACTTTTATCTCAAAAATTTAAGCACATTTAATCTTTTTTAATTACAAAAAATAATAGAAAAATCTGTATAATGTGTTTAAATGACCAGTGTAAAATTAATAATTTTTTTCCAAGTTAATTATGTATGTAATGGAGATATATATGTTTGCCAACGTATTGTATAGTAATACAGCTGCTTAGTTAACAATTTGAATCTTCCACCTTTGTTTTTTGAAATGAAATTTTCCACCTAATTAACATTAAAACTACTTAAGGACCATATTTTCTGCGATATCCTTTCTTTGTAGCTGTAATCAAAAGTCGACGCGAAAATGCAAACACAAAGTCAATAAATGACAAGTAGTAGATTGGTAACTGATTTACCCCTCACCTAAAAAAGATATGTACACTGCTAGAAGACAAAGGACACTTTTTTCTTTAATCAAATATTTTTTTATAATTTCAACGTCATTTACATAAATATCTTACGAGTACTATTGAAAGGACCGAGGACATAACATTGACTGTAGGATAAGTGTCTGTCGGCCCATTATAGACTTAGAAACGAGTGTTAAGCTCAACATGTGACTGCATGCGGCACGTTTCTTAACTGTCCCTGTCAACAGATCTGAGAATCTCTTCTAAGTTTTTTCGACCACAGCTAATTGGAGGTTTTTTTTTTTTTTTTTTTGAAGGTCAAAAAAGAGATATTTATACTTTTTAATACTTATGGAAGGTGTTTCTTAATTATACATGAGAGACACATTGGAATATTATAAGAATTTTGATAGTTTGAGAGTTTTTACGCCAGACAAGTACCTGTAGCAAAAAATCAGACATATTAGTGGGTTTTGTTTATTTATTTATTTTTTATGCTGCTCAAGAGACATATTTAGCAATTAGAAACAATAGTACGAGTGCAAACACCTTGGATCAGTAGACGAAAAGCTACCATTGAAACCCCAGAATTTTATTATCTACTTTGAGCAATATTTCTTAGCAGGATTCTAAGTCTCTTTAAATTTGTATTTTATGAGGCATTTTAATTGACATGACATAATATTATTAGAGTGATATGGTCGAAACCATCAATCCGCAAACTTAAAAGCTGATTTTACATTTTCATTATTTGTATCGATAAAATATAAACTTAGATGCTTGACTTATCCTAGTTTTCGTCTTGCTCAAAAATTTCAGAAATTAAAACCAAGAAGTTTTTCCAAAACTGCTTTGGATTATTTGTTAATATTGCTTTCACTTAATTCTCGCGGATCTTTCCTTCTCTGTCTTCTTATTTTTTAGGCCTTTTTCAAGGATTTGTTGCGAGTCCTGAGAGTGATCGTGTATGACTGATCATACATATCTGTAGAGATAGGAATAGATGCAATAAAATATTCGAGGAATAACTGATAAGTATGAAATTCATCAGATATATCTCATAATGAAAACAACTCTGAACAAGAGCATGGAAGAATGAGAGAGTACGTAGGTCATAATTCAGATTGGGCAAGATACACACACACACAAAGAAAAAATTGCATACATATGTATTAAATATAACGTAGAATTAAATATATTATCTTGGGCATTATCATGCGATGCATGCAATCTTGAACTAAAAATTGGGGGTAGGAACATCGGATAGGGTATGGGTTGGAGATAACGTTTCTCCTAATTACCAGAATTTTGTGGGCTTTCTACCAACTATGGGGTTCTCCCACTTGCCAAGTTTCCACTTTGCCCACTCATTATTTTGCCCAAAAAAAAATAAATAAAGCAATGCCCTCACTTAATTGGCCTGCCTCGCCCAAAATTGCTTGAATAAAAAATATAAAGATATTAAAGACAGATAACCCTTTTATTGAATAGGGGTATGGCATATTTTTAAATAATCAGTATGATACAGTTATGTATTTGTTGTATGGGTATTTACATTTTTATACCTTGTATTTTAAGTTCATTTAAACATTACGTTCGATTTTTTATCTCATAAAATGTATATTTTTATATTAGATTTAATACATAAATCTATACTTTTTTGCCAATCAATCTTCAATTTGACCTCAAAAATTTTCCAAAATACTATCAAATTGAAAAATAAGAGAACTTTAATAACTAAAAAAAATTTGTACTAAGGGTTTTGATTTCAAAAATGTATAAAATACCATCAAAATGGGTGTTTTGTGTATTTTTTGTTTTTTGTTTTCTTCTTTTTTTTTGAACTATTTAATAATTCTTCTCTTTTACTCAAAGATAATTTGATCATTCTAAAGATGAAAAATAACTATCGATTGAGATAAGTATCATATTAATTTGATCATATTTTCAAATGAGAGGAAGAGATACTTGTTTCTATCAAATTTTTAAATTATTATTATTATTATTTTTTGGTTTTTGGCTTTAAGTCTGTTTTGCCTAAACTTTTTAAGTCCTAAATGGGATCTTAATGGAAAGGAAATGTACAAAAACTAAAAAGTCAAACACTCAAATCATAAAAACTAAAATAAAAATCTAGATAAGATACGTACGAATAAAAAAAGCAATACAAATTTTTCAAATATTAACTTAACAGCTCTGTGAAATTTTAGAAAAAGGACAAATAATAAAATGAACTTTTGAAAATCGAGAAAAAAACTGTGTCACTTTACACATTGTTAAACAAATCTAAATAAATCTGACAAAAGATAAATAAAACACTGTAGAGTTTTTGACCTAAAGAAATTCGAATCTACAAACTTGATATAACAGACAAAAAAACTATAAAACAATATCGACAAATTACTAGTGAATATGTGGCAAATAAGATACAAATCTAGAAACATTTATATAAGATTTAGAAATTTCAAATTAATTACAGTACATCATATGATTTATTTGACAATATAATATTTTAAAAAAGCCAAAAAGACACTAATTGTTTAACACTTACTATAACAATCTTAAAACAAACTAATACTAAAAACACATAACATATTTTCTTTCTAGAAACATTCAAACAACAACTATAGATACTAATTTAATCCTCATCCAATTTCCTTACAAACTGACAAAAACCGGATCTTTAAAAGTTAGATTCCTAAGGTGTTGTCTTTCTTTATGGAATTTAGGCTAGAGATTAAAAATTGAACCTTGGACATATCTGCTTGATGACTCTGAAGAGTAACTTGGAGATCATCTAATTTTTCTTTAGAAATGCCATCTTTGCATAAATGAATTTTGTTCTCCCTATTTACTAACACAAATTCAAGCGAACAACACTTACATTTACAAATCTATCGCCCACATTTGTTACATTTGGACTTAATAACACAAGCTCTTTCTCTCATGGCACTAAGACTGATACCTATACCTGGAAGACCAACATTATGATTAAAATCATTTGGACGAATTTTACTCTTAATCAGCATCTTCACATCACTGGAAATTCCAAAACGCATAAAAATTCATAATCAAGTAATTTTAGACTTATATTTCTACCTAAGAACCTTCTTAGAAAGTGATGGAAAATATTTTCTCAATGATGATCATTTGAATCCATAAAAAACAAAGAAAAATAAATAAAAAAGTGAATAAGAAAAGAAAAAAATAAATAAGTTTAACGGTTGTAGATACGATTCAAAACCTTGAAAAGAAACAAGAGAAAAAACTGGAAAACTAAGATGAAAAAAAGAGGAACAAGCTACGAATTTTAGAGAGAGAATGAGAAAATTCTAGAGAGGGAAGTAAATTTAAGAACTAGAAAAAAGATGTAGAGAGAAAGTTCAGAGATCACAGCTCATATGCACAGTAACAAAACTTGTAGACATGTGTTAAGACACTGTGCTAAATATGTGTCAAATATACGAGTAAAAATAGACCGAGTTGGCATGAAAAGAGCTAATTATTCTTAGTCGAATTAAGCTTATGCAATCTAAATTAGGCCCATATACTTTCAATTAATTATTCTTTAACATATTTTAAACATGTTAAATATAATATATATATATATAGTATTAAAATTTTTATCTGTAAATATATCATAAATAAATTTAATAAACTAATATTGTTACATAAATATACATGTTAATATAATCTTAATAAAAAAAATTAGCCCCATACCAATAAATCTTGGCTCAATAAATATATATATAAACTATTTTTTATTACAATGATTACCTTTTTTTGCATAACACAATAGTATTTCCCGTTGCAATGCGCGAGTTTTTCTGCTAGTCAAATATAGGCAACCCTTTTATTAAATAGGGGTATGGCATATTTTTAAATAATCAGTATTGATTCAGTTATATAGTTCCTTGTATGGGTTATTTACATTTTTATACCTTGTATTTCAAGTTTATTCAAATATTACTTTTAATTTTTTATCTTATTAAAGGTATATTTTTAGATTAGATTTAATATGTAAATCTATTTTTTTTTTTTTGATTAATCTTCAAGTTTGACCTCAAAAATTTTCTAAAATACTCTCAAATTGAAAAATAAAAGAACTTTAATAACTTAAAAAAACTTTATGCTAAGGGTTTTGACTTCAAAAAATGTATAAAATATCATCAATGTCATAACCCGCCTTTTCGGGTTGTGATAAAACTCTTTCTTACTTACTTAGGGGCAAAAATTAAGGAATTTTTTTTTAAAACTGAAATAAATAATTTACTTTGCAATAATTTTGGTAACTCTTAAAATACTTTCACACACTTATATTTACATAATCATTCTTACTTTTACAACATTTTTCTTTCTTTTTAAACATTTCGTTTCAAAACAACTTAATACATATATACAACGGAAACATACAGGAGTGGACTTCATACCCGACCTGCACACATCATCCTTCCACCAGCTCATCATTTGGATTTATTCTGATCTTCTTGTCAGAATACCTACAACATGAAATATTTAATGAGCTAAAGTCCAGAAAGTCCCATAAATCTCACGTGGATAATCAAATGAATGCATCATTGAATATGCTTTCTTATGAACTTTCCTTATCTTCATCATTTCTTATCTTTCACTAGGGTCTATATGTTCGTACCATTACGCAATATCATTTAGGTCTACGTAACACTGTGACCATATTTTATTCTTTAAACTCTCCTTACTTCGGGAGTCGGTACGACACTTTTCTTAACTTCGGGTGACATAGTTACCAATCCATTTAATTTGGTTGTTATACCAGACATGAAATGAAAATCACGTGTTATCCATGATACATAAGTTCGTATGCATAACAGAGTACACACAAGTATCTACTTCATATACATACATGTATTAATTATCGTACACACAGGTACACAATATAACGTACATAACAATACATAATATGTTGTACACTTTGGTGCTCTAATCGTATACACATAGGTATCGATTCTATACCTCTAGACATCCATTTCATAGCAACATGCAAGTCTACATCGTAGTATATACCCTAATGTACATATACACACATTCTACTCCTACCAATTCATACTGTAGGTGGGAAGGGTACTTACTTGCTTTTGAGCACCGTAAACACAACTTCAGTCTTCTTTCTCCTAGACTCCTAGGATCCTGTTGGCCAATTACAAAACCATTAGCCAATTCTAATACGTTTCATTACAAAACGTTCATTACTTAATTATTCGAGTTGTATAACTATACACAACTTTACAAATATTGGTTTTCTTATTTCTTTTTAGTTCTACCCTATCGTCACTTACGAAGGGTGTGAATCTTTCTAATCGCTTTCTTTCCTTATCTGAGACCTTTTTAGAGCTATTTAGGTTATTCGGACAAAAATGACGATTTTGCCCTCCGTGGCCTTATAGACCTATCCGAGCTCGATTCGTTATTTTAGCAAAAACAGCCACGTATTAACTTGAGAATAATGTCCTAGTGGCTCGTATCACTTTATTTTCCTCTTATGCCCATTTTTCATAAAACTTTATGGTTTAGCACCTAAATTGAAAATTTTGACAATTTTGTCCCTCGGGGCTAAAATTTTTCTCTTTACACCAAAATTTCCTACTTTTCATAAGAAACATTTTTACTTGAAGTACCATACCTCAAATCATTTTAAAAGATGATGTTTTTGCCATTTTAACACTTTTTCACTTTTAACAATTTCTTGAAAATTCAAAAACTCACAAATGGTTGAGTTTTTGGACGAACCGTCAGTAAAACTTAACAGTTTCGTCGAGATTTACAACTTTTGTGTTTTAACTTTTCTCAAAATCTCACCGTATAATGGTGTTTTCTACCATTTTCTAAATCTGTCGAGGAAAGAAGTTTTCTTTTAATTTAGTTCCTAGGACATTTTTGTCAAAAATCTTTTTCAAAATTTTAAATCTACCCCTGCATAGACCATTTCATGCTTAAATCAAACTATCCTCATGCTCAAACCTCAATTTTTGCAAAGTTTAACCTTAAAATTGCAAAAATATGGTTTTATGCAAAAACTAACATTTTGCACCATTAATCAAAATTTCACCATTTAACCGAGCCATTCATCACATATATACATGAAATTTCATCAAATACAAGCTCAAGAAGTCATATGGGTTTGAGAGAATAAAAATCCAAACAAAATTCTTAAAATTTCAAAACTTTAAAGCTCAAAACTTACCAAAATAACCTCCATTTGGTTTCAAGCCTTCAAATTCCCTTTGAACTCCCTTCCAAACTCCCTTTTCATGCAAAAATGCCATGGGTTAGTATTCCCCTTCAACCCATGGAAAATCCCTTAAAAACTCAATAAAAAGTTTAGAATTTTACCTTAAATCTTGTGAAAATCCTTGAGCTTGCTTCTAAAACTTGTTTTGGGGCTATTTTTGCAAAGTTTTAGGTTGAGAAAAATTTCTTGAATGCCTAACAATGGCTGCCGAAAATGGAGGAAGAAGAAAGAGAAAAAAATTTGTGATAACCAAGCATTTAATGCATCCTTATCCCACTTGATTACTTTGCCAAGTAACCCTTTGGGCTACCAAGTGTCATCACATGATTGGGCCACCTTTTAGGGCTTGGTGGCTCAATAGCAAACTAAAAAGTGTCCACTTAGTGGAGCTAAAAATTTACACTCTGTAATTTTTCGTCACGCAGTATTTTTCTTAAACTACCGTAGTCAAATCAGTGTATTTTATATCCTTAGACTGTATAAAAATATTTAACTTACTTTTCGTTCAATTTTGAAGGCAATCGTAACATTTTTCGTATCTGCGTTTTCACTTAGCAGTATTCTTATACTGCTTTGGCCTCCTTTCTACCCTAAGTTAGGGTTTAGACAACCTTTGTGTCCTATTTACCTTCTAATCATCCACTCGTTTATACCACAATTTCACAATTAATTGTAATATAAAATTTATTTTATGGATATTATTTATAGATTTCTGAGTAATTCAACTAATAAAATCTGTATTTTACTATATCCAACATTGCAACGTATTTACCATAAAATTTGTGACCAATGCCGTTCATTCACATTTTATCGTAATTTTGTACACAAATTACAACTTTTACAAAAATCTTATTTTTTAAAGTAAATTTATTAATTAAACCTAATTAATTATTAGGTTTTATTAATGAAATTTTCTCGGTCATTACAATCAAAAGGGGTGTTTTGTGTTTTTTTTTTTTGTCTTTTGTCTTCTTATTTTTTGAACGATCTACTGTTTTTTTTTCTTTTTACTCAAAGATAATTTGGTCATTTTAAAAGTGAAAATTAACAGTCGACTGAGATACAGTATAGATTTGTATATTAAATCGAATATGAATATATACATTTGATGCGATCAAAGACCAAAAGCATAATAAATAAACCTAAAATAGATAGTATTAAAAAGTAAATATCTCTTTCTTATATGGTGGAGGTGCAACCCAAATTTTATAAAAAATTTAGGCTTAAAAATTAATTTCAAAAAAATTAATGTTTCGGAATTTGTGTGGGGCAACATGCTTCTATTCATTTGGTTGGTATTATATTGTTCATGGCTGTTTTTGTATTGTTTGGTCAAAATCATATTAAAATAAAAAAGTAAAATGTTAAAAAAAATAATTAATGTAGATATGATAGCCCAAAAAAAAAAAAATTGCTAATTGTGTTTTTTTGTACCTCTTACGGTAGAAATCTCATGTATATAATCACTTTGATCACTGCTTTTGCGATCAGTACTATTTTAGAGTCATTAAATAGGATGCATAATTATTTTCATCTATCTTTTTTCTGTTCTGTGATCATTATGCGCTGTTGCTAAAGTGGGAGATAACGTTTACTCTACTTTTATTTTATTTTTTTTTTATTTTTTTTGAGGGGACAATCTGGGTTTAAGTTCACATTGACAGTGCCTGACTTTCCTGCGCACTGCTAGTCTGCTACAACATAAAATTAGACAGAAGCTAAACCAAATGACCTTCCAAATTAATTATGCCGCAACCACTTTCCCTGACATCTAATGAGTACCAAAATTACCTAGTATTGTACAAAATATGCCATTAATTCACGAGACCATGACTCAATTCGGAATTTACTTCATTGCAAAACAAGAACCCAAATTTAGCTGCGATTGAGTGAATGAATTCTAGGCCTACCTTCAATGTTTAGAATGACTACTTTTAACTTCGATTTCGTAACTAAGGAAAGATTAATATTCACTAAACGACAATGGTGAGGAACTCTCTTAATATCAACAGGTGAGAACTTATTATCAGTTTCCAGTGCAAGTACTGAAGTACAGTCCATACCAATATTAATTCGGAATGTACATAAATGGTTTTAAATTTCAAAAAAAAAAAAAAAAAACTCAGCCGCTGAAAAGAAAAATAATCGATTGCTACTTGATAAAAGCAACATAAATTTTAATAGATGAGATTGTTTTAAAGCTTTATCAAGAGCTGAAAATAGAAAAACCCAAAAAAAGGGGAGATGTTCACGGTCTCATCTAGGGGGTGCATGAGGGACAGCTTGGACAGTTTTTGAATGTTTAGGTAGTTTTGTTTTATGGTTTGTGTGGTAGTTAAAACACAAACCATAATTGTCTAAAATTTAAGCTATTTGGGAGGACTTTTTGACAGGCGATTTAGGCGGCCTATTAGATTGCTTGGTATATATACCTTCTTTTTTTTATAGACTTTTACAAATGTCTCAACGCACTTGATAAAACTAATAAAAAAATACATATGATTATTAATAACTAAGCATTTACAAGCACAATTTAAATTTTAAACAAGTATATGAATGCAAAGTTAGAATCCAAAATATACCATAATTCAAAAGTAGAATCTTGATATAATCTAACATAACGTAAGACGCTTTATAAATAAAGAAACATCTATATTATAAATTTTAGTGTCCAAATTTTAAATGCTAATAAAAATAGAAATTTAAACTTAAAGTTCATACTGTTACTTATATAAAAGAAACTCAAAAGTCAAACGTGAAACTTTCATTTATTTTATAAAATTTAAATTTATATTACATATATATAATGGTTTGAAACCACAATCTCAAACTTCAATCTCCACACGCCTGTCAAAAGTGGCAGATTGAAACCACCCCACCCATCAAAAGAGCAATTTTGACATATACCTAGAGCAGGGCGGGATGATATGAGTAGACAAATTGCGGATATTTTTATATGGCCCTACTCTCTTCTCATATTTTTCAATTTACAATTATTCATTGTTAGAGCTTAACAGGTTCAATGCTATAAATGACTAAATGTCAGTGCACATTTCAAAACGATAATTTCATTTGTTATAATAAAATAGGTTATTTATTTTTGATAGCCTGTGCTTTAGGTTTATTCAAACACAACATCTTTGATTTTTAATTTCATCGAATATATACCTTTAAATTAAATTTAATACATAAATTTATACTTTTTTCTTGACCAATTGATAATTTTAACCTAAAAATTACCCAAAATATCCTCAAATTAAAAAAATAAGAGAACTTTAAAAACTTAAAAAAAGTTTTTACAAAAGTTTTTACTTCAAAAATATATAAATACACTAATTATAGGTGTTTTTTCTGCTTTTTTTTTTTTTCTTATTTTTGAAAATTTTAATTTTTTTTCTTTTACTTTATGATAATTTAGTCTTTTCAAAAGTTAAAATCAACTATTAATAAAAGTAAGATATAGATTTATATGTCAAATTTAATTTAAAGACATATATTCAATAACATAAAAAAATCAAACGTATAGTTTTTGAATTAACGAAAATAAAGGGCATAAAAGGATATCTCGTATAAAATTGTTGTATAATTTTAATCTTGGAAGTAAAGAGGAATTTGAAAAAATGAAATTTCAAAATTACGAGACAAAGCGACAACATTGTGGGCCTTTTGGCCCAGAAGTGGCAACTGAGAATGCGCCAAGGTTCAGATTTGGTTTTCCCAAAATTATCAGGTTCACAGCCTTGCAGTAGGGGTAGGACCTACCCATGTGCAACTTCAACTATATTCCCCATCCTTGAACAAACCAAAATGGGCGAACGACTCCTATGCTTATCCTACTGTTCTTTTGAGAGCTAAGCAACAAACATGTCTAAGCTCATAGGTGGTTTTTGTTTACCTATACGTAATTGGTGTCGTCACCTTAATAAGGTCCATACTACTATACTACAAAAATTGCTACACAAAGAACAAGGCATATACACAGGAAACCACAACTCATATACCAACCTTCCATTTGGGTGACGCGGTTCAAATTGCAAACGGTGATTTCACCACTGTTTTTTCTTGCATTTACAGTGTTTTTGGTTCAAGGGTTTGGACGTAAGGAAGGTTCCAGGTGGCGGTGGAGGTGAGCGAACCGGAGTAACTGGTCTGGTCGAGGGCTATCTCGGTGACCCGGTAGAAACCGGAGACGAGCCGATCGCATCTGAAGCCTTAAGTGAAGCGATTCGTGAAGAGGTGGTCGCATGGGTCGAAGGAGAAGTCCCATGAGCTCAGGCATGAACTGGGGGTTATGGAGTTCGGGTCGCGCCTTTTTTGAGATCTTTGAGGTATCCCACTTGTGTGTCTCCGGGGAGGGTTATAGAATGTGTTACGTATAATAGTTTTGCGAAGATTAATAATACTACTAGAAGCAAAGAAAGTGACATTTTCGAGTTTGAGGAGGAACTTTTGACATTAAGTTCAGAGTTTGGAGTTTGAAAACTGAGTATAACTTCAGAGTTCACTGGCTGGGTCTGAGACTGAGGTCTCCTACAACGTTGTTTGAATAAAAAAGAAAAAGGAACAAGTCAGAAGACTCAGAACTGTGTCAGAGGTGAGAGTAAGAACGAAAAATAAGATTAAAAAAAACATGAACGTCACATGGGCACACACCTGACACCATATGTTGTGTTTATTGTTAAAAGTTGCTTTTTTTTTTTTTCTTTCCTAAAGAAACGACGCAGTAACGCTTTTGCTTTTTATTTTTTCTTCCTTTAAACCGACGAGCGCTCCTGAAAATTTTTGGATTTTACGTTGACCTGTTTTTAAATAAAGACGAAGGATTGAGGCGGAGAATGATGTTCCTATCATGGATTTGATCACAACAGCTAAGGACTTGATCGTAATGAAGGCGACTTTGAAGACACAGACTTACATGGTACTACTACTTTTCATTGAAGAAACTTCTCAAGTCCATCAGTAGCAACTTAAATTTTTTCCTGTCTTAAAAAAACTACTCTCCTTCCCAGCTAGGTTTACATAAAAATGGTATTTGCTTTTTTTTTTTTTTTTTTGGAGAAAATATAAGTATTTTCTTGATCATATAAAATATTGCTACTTAAATGGAACCATAATTACTTTATGCTGGTAAAAAAATATTCTTAGAAAGTAATAAATATTCAATGGGAAACACGAGATTTGGTAAAAAAAAAAAAATGATGCAACTTAATCCGATCCTGTTCTAACTTGCATGTGTATACAAAATATATATAAAAAAAAAAAAATAGAGAGACACAGAGAGAGAGAGAGAGAGAGAGTGAGAGAGAGAATAGGACTGAAGGTGGGCCGTGGGCCTCATTCTAACTTTGGCCCAATTTCCCCGCCTACTACGGCTGGCATGGCCAAAAAGCAAATAGAAGTAATTGTAGTTCGGCCCAATATATTTGCCTAAACAATTTCATACTCGAATGTCTGAAAATAGCTAACCAATTGCAGATCTTGTTCAACCTACATCTTCACCAACCACGGTAACTTGTTTGTGCTTGTCTTTTTCTTAAGCAAGTACTGGTATGCTATAGAAATATATCTAGCAATGGCAATGCAGATTTGAGAAAAGATGTGAAGAAATTGCCTCCCTAAGACTAGGAAAACAGTTCACTTTCAAACGGGTTGTCCTAGCGCTCGGTCAGATTGAACAGGAGCGCATAAAACCCAGAAAGCGCGTTTAACTAAAAGCAAAAAAGCACCTTCTGATAAGGATTAATCCTTCCACAATGATTATCAAAATCTTTCAGAATTGTTGCTTTTGTGTTCCAGGATTCTTGGCGATGCTATCGAGATACATCCTCACTTGGGTTTGGTTCGTCTCAAATATGAATGGCATTCGTCTTATCTGGAAATCCACATTTATGGCGCAATTAGTACACATTTATATGTCAAAAAAGCAGCCTCTTATCATTCTTTTGCTACATTAAATTTTAGTTTGAGGCTCCAAAATTAACATCATCTCTAGCCTAGTTTGATTCAAGAATCAAAGGAAGTTGGGGAAATGACCATGACTTTAACACCGTCCCCATTCACATGTAGTCTACATGTGCGAAAATATTAAATTATGAGACGAGCTGAAGGGTGTTACGAGAAAAATTTAAACCCAAGGATCCTATAAATATAAGCGACTGTGATGTTGGCTTTTAGATGTTATTTAAAAAATTAAAATCATCATATCTAATTTCAGTGAAATATCAGTTGATGCTATCGACAATAGTTGCTCAAGGACCCTATAAATCACGACACTGATATCTTCTGGACTGGGTCCTAATCATGTAGTTTTAAAGCTGTCTAAAATAGTGAAATACCATTAAAGATGCACATGTTTTACTAAACCATTCAATTAGGAATCTTAAGCTAGACAGACTTGGGTTCTCGAACAATGGAAGTAATCTCGCCTTCAACCTCTCAATTTCATTCCCAACCATCAAACCATTGAACTGTTTCGTGTACAGCAATGTACAGGAATAAAATGAATGTCAAACGCAACAAATTGATGAAAAAAGGCTAGAGGAAGATGACCAGGATTTTATTTATTTATTTTTTTCCCACTTGATAAGAAACAAGAGAAACATACCTCTATCAAGCAACTGGAATTAAGGCTTATACTCTGCTGAGGGCCTACTTCTCTGCTATTCACGGATATTGAGGACTTGCCAAGGTTTTTGAGATGGAAAGATCCACTCTTGTCCATCTTTATCATAGCCTAGCAAAAGCGAAAACAAAGAAACGAAAAATATCAAACTCACTTCAAGAAAAGGTAGCTTCTGCCCTTGAGATTGTTTGCAAGGTTCATGGTGTATTCTAAAGAGGCCAAGCAGCCAGAAAGGGTATAATGTGCACCCTACAACTGTACATGTACGACCACGCAGTATCGACCTTCTGTGCATTTATTTAGACGCTTTGATCCATGCATCATCATATCTTTACTTCACACAAGATGTGAGCAAGAATGGTGAAGATATAATTACTATTGGTGATCAAAGAACCTCTTACCTGCTTCCGTGATATCTTATTGGCACGGCCTTCTCTTCCCAAGTCAATGTCAACAGCCATGTCTTCTGTTGCTCTACCAATTAAAACCTGCATATGATTTTATTACTCATTTAATAGCAAAAATCAAAAAGTTGGGTGATATCACAGTAGCAAGCATCATATATCCGTATTGCATTGCTGTAGTTCAAAACATATTCATATTTTAATGGACAGAAAGGTC
Organism: Artocarpus hirsutus; assembly: GCA_946598075.1. Taxonomy (NCBI): domain Eukaryota; kingdom Viridiplantae; phylum Streptophyta; class Magnoliopsida; order Rosales; family Moraceae; genus Artocarpus; species Artocarpus hirsutus. The sequence goes on from CAMOHE010043218.1 coordinate 46,668, forward strand.
AAATTTAGTAGTGATTTTCCTAAATTTCTAAGGGTTTTCTAAGGGTTGTGGAAGCTTTCAGAGTATTAAAATAAAGATAACAGCAGCAGCATCTTATATCTGTAGTGCATTACTCTTGTTCAAAACATATAAAATTCTCCTATAGACAGAAAGGCTTAAAGTCTAACATCTTCCAAGTTTGTGGTCGTGGAAGCTTTCAGAGTAAAAAATTAAAAAAAAATAAAAAAAAAAAAGAAGAAGAAGAAAAAGAAGGAAAGAAAGAAGAAGTACTTCTACTACAACAGCTGTTGCTAAGAGAAAAAGAAAAAGACCCCAAAAGACAGCCTAAGTGTGCAGCTAGAGTCATAGAATTAAAGTACCTCAGGTTTCTTGATATAGTGCCTTGAATGGCGCCCGTACAAAATGGCAAGTGCTCCATGAGATGCAATAGCTCGTTGCATATAAGAATGAGCACTCTGCTCCAGCCTTATGATTGCCCTCTTAGTGCCCTCATGCTGGTATCTTGCGACTGCATATACAAAAGAACAAAAAACTCTAAGCCTCATTGAGCATGTTTGGTAACTTGTTTAAAGAGTTTTTCGACTAAAACAGAAAAATGGGAGAATCTTTAGAAAATACGTTTGGTAAAGTTGTTGAACGTGAAAAACAATGCAAGTGAGTTAAATCTTCAACGAAAAGATAATATCAACCAAATTGACATTTAAGAATGATGGGTAAGCAGCACCAAAAAAAAGTTACTAAAGATAATAACATAGAAGGAAAAGCATACGCTCGTAGAAGCATCATCAGGTTTTTCCAATAATCTGCAATTTAATAAAAGATGGCATAATATCCATGTTTACCACAAATAATAAACTATATCTTAACAAGCAACATGTGAGAGTGACGTCGTCATGTAATCAAGGAAACCTAAAACATTAAAAGGTCTCCCAAAATGGAAAATGACAGAAAATGGCCTATGTTAACAAGTTAAATAACCTGGTTATAGTATGCCTATCGCCAAATAAGTTACATAAGCTAAATCAAGAGCATACCTCCACAAATTAACAAGTTAAATCACGTTATAGTATGCCTATGAGGTTACAGTATTAAAACAGAAGAATTATAGCTGGTGACACATATAGCAATAAGCTGAATATTTAACAAATCTGACTTAATTATTACCTTCCGCACTAGAATTGGGTTCCTGATCATTTGGATCCAAGTCCATGTCAAGTATCTGCAAGGCAAGAGAAAAGGCAATTTAAAATCTAAAATTAGAAAAATGAGTAAATAAATTACGCCAGAAAATGGAAGAATGACTCATTAGCAGAGGGGCGAGAGAGCGAGCGAGCGAGAGAGCGAGCGAGAGAGAGAGAGAGGAGAAAGAATAATAGAATGAGAGTAAGAGAAAGAATTTTTCAGAATATGTTTAGCTCGTCATACAAAATCCACTGAAACACAACATAGGAAAGGTTCAACTAACATAGATTAGCCAGGCAAATCCTGATTCACCATTCAACTAGGAAACTTAAAAATCCTAATTTGAAAAAAAAAAAAAAAAGAATAAGAAGAAGAATTAGGACAAGATAAATATTGATAGTGATAGCAAAGATAAATAAACCTAACCCAAAAACATCTTGAATAATTAGAAGCCTTATCTTACATAACGTTTCACATCAAATGATCAAACTACTTCTATTAACAAGGTATATTGTAGTTAGGGATTTACCATTGCCTCAATATCTGAATAACAAGGTATATCGTCATCACTCTCAAAAGAGGGGCCATCTTGATCTGCTGTTGGAGCATTGACCACTGGTTCAGAGGCAGCAACATTAACGGACGTCAATTCTGCATGATATATTGGCTCTTGATCTCTGATTGCAGTAGACACATCATGCTCCTCTTTAACGACGATGGAATTTGTATGAGCATGGCTTTTAACGCTTGAAGAACCTAAAGCTAAAGCTGGCCTCTTCACAGAGCAATCAGTCGAGCTGAGATGTTTTACCTTTGACATTTCTATAGTCTCTTCCTTCCCCTTCTCAGGAAGGAGTGTCTTCGTACTTGTATTTACGATGTTAATCTGATCTATACCAGTACTTGAAATACCAGAGACCCTAGATGCCACGTTAGCCGAGTTAGACTTGGAAACTACAGGTTTAACCACACAATTACTGATCGGAGGATTTAGACCCATTTCTTGTATGACATGTGATCCTATCGTCTGAGATGATACGTGAGACTCTCCAGCAGTTTTTCGTTCTTTACGCATCAGGCTAGGTCCCTTATTACTAGTTCTTTGATTAGTAAAGAAGTCCTTTATAGATGAAGAAATTGGTTTATTAGCTATTTGAAACTTCTGTTGTGCAGTAGAAGCCTTTGATGGTGGTTGATTTGGTAGCAAAACATCATCATTGCATGGAATATCTGGGTCCTCCATATTTAAAGTGCAGCAAATAATTCCATCTTTATTATATTCAGGAAATTGATAATTTCTAGCTGATATAGATTCTTGCATCAGTGTCTGTGCATCACAGGACATTTGTTCATCACAATTGCTCGACCTTTTATCGTCATGTGGATCTGCATGACACTGATCAGATAAATTTGCAGTACACTCAGCTGCAGCTACTGATGTCCCTGGTTCAGTTATATTGTTTGCCTGTTCTTGACTAGCGTCATTTGGAGAATTCAACAAAAGTGAGCTCAGGCCATCATAGTACGATTTATCAATCATATCTTTTCCATCAGCGTTCATAAAGAGGAGCTCTTCCTCGTTGGTAAAGTTTAAAAGAGAATTAGATAACTCTGCCAAATAACCTTCAGGGCTATTATGGATTTGAAAATCATCATAGGTCATTTCCATTTTCACCTTCGCACCTAAGTGATACCCAGATGTTCTTGCGTTCCCAGCATCGTAATCATCAGGAAGGTGATAAGTATCTCCAGAACAGATATCTTTGTCTCCGAGACCAATGTCTACTGGCAAAGCTGGCGCAGAGACTGTTTTCCAGATTGGCATCCCAGGAAGTGGAGAATACTCCATGTTGGTAAATGGTGCAACACATCCTGAAACGGGAGGACTAAAGACCTTATTCCCATATTCAAGGCACACGTTTGATTGATCACCATTAACTTGATCAAATGCAGGAGGGGATTTCATTCCAAGATCAACAGCTTTGAGAAGGCTGTGCTCTGACAAATCTTTTGGAGGCAGATTTTCTCCAAGAATACGAGGAATTTCTTTATTTATGTTATTTTGGTCAATCAGAAAGTTTTCCTCAACTGTGTTCTGAAGTCCTGCAGGCAAGGTAGTGATAGTTGCATCACCAACTGTAGCAGCACCACCATCCATCAGAGTGTTTGGAAAAGCATGAGTCATGGTATCCATTCCTGAAACCCCAAGCCCAAAAGGATTAGAGATTGGATTGCCAGGGATGCAATTTCCAGATAAAGGTTCACCTCCATTTCCAACATAAGCACCATTAATGGGGGCAACAAGGAAATTGAGATCCATGGGGTCAAAAGGTTCATTGCGGATCCTTTTACGCAGAGCATAGTAACAATTACGAACGCTCTCCGCCTTTCTCTTCCCTGTAACAGATTTGTTATCTTTTGACTGTCCAAATCTACTGAATTTTGATGGAAGTGTTGAAGTGGAACGCTCAAACCCAAGCATTCTTGCAGATGCTTCAGCAGAAACAACTGGATCGTAAAGGAGAGAAAACCATCGTTCTTGCAGTTCTCGAAGAGTAAATCTCCGAGAAAATTGCACAGCACCTTTAGCAAGTGACTCCAAGGAAGCACCAGCCTGTGAACAAAATAAAGAAATAAATAACTCCACCTGGAAATTCCTGGAACTGATTTAGATAATGAATATAAGAAAGGGAGACAAACTATGTCTGACTGGGAAAGAATAGAAAAATGATAAATTCCAAGTAATTAAGTGGAACAAAGTGATAGAAATTAGTAATTATACAGCATATGGAGCACAAAATATTGGACAATAAATCACCCAAGCTATCTGAAATTGAAAATTCAAAATAAAGTGAAGTAACATGTAGAGAAACATTCATTAGCTTAACGATAAACTCGTCAGATGTTTCCTAATTGGCAATAAAATTCAAACATTAAACTGGTCAAATATTTCCCAATCAGCGATTCAGTTTCTCTCCGTATGTCTGTTTTTATTCCTTTTATTGAGGAGCTCAAAAAGGTAATATAATAGTGTGAGAAAAAAATGATTTAAAATTCCATTCCGGTACACAATGTAGATGAAATGCTAATAACATTGTTGACATCATTGCAAATGTCCATATTTTCAAGCGTGGACAATGACTCCTAGGGGTAAAGACATCTTTTCCTTGTCATCCACGGCAATGTGGGTAACATCGTATTCAACAAATGCGATAGATAATAGTGAATATGGCCATATCCCTTTTTTTTTTTTTTGGGTGATAGGCCCACAAATCAAGTTCCCTAAGTCTAGGCCTCAACCAAGTGCCTCATCGATGCTTACGATTTCCTTTGAAAAGGTGAGACATCAATAACCTCACTGCGTTGAAATTAAAGAAAACCATAGATCTAAGAAAATGAACGTTTTGGCACTTGTTAACCGGCATATCTACACAGGCAAAAATATAAATGACGCTCAAAGAACCAAACAACCAAACACACAAATATATATATGTATATATATTTATATATATGTAATGAAAACAATATGCTGGGGGATTTTATGCATACAAAACCTCGTCCCTAAGGCTCCAAAATGGAAAACCTGTTTCTTAGTTTAACGACAATGAAGAAAAGGATATGAGATTACTTTGTACAGTCAAGAACTTTGTTGTTTTGTTTTCAACTTCAGAAACATCATCTTCACGCCCTAACAGAGACAGGCAACAGCCATCATTTTCCCTTTTTTAAAGATTATTTTCATTGCAAAACCTATAAATTTCTTCAAAAATAAAAATACACTCCACTCTAATCCCACTATTTACCAGCAGAAAGCAGTTAAGGGTTTGCAATATAAATAGTTCCAAACTTTTCCCAAACCCTATATAGCACTAGCGAAATTTCTTCATTCAATTTTCCGACTCTAAACCTAAATTTTGGCTAATAGCAACAGATGGTTTGCTCAGAATCCAAAGCACTATTAAACAACATGTTTACATCATTTTTGCAACAAGAATCTATTGTATTCAAATCAAGCAAAAACATATTCATGTGGACAAAAAAAGAACATCAATAAAAAATTAAAAAAAATAAAAACCACAAACAGGAAGCAAGCTACTCCAAAGTAACAAATATAAACGAAATAAGTGACAATTAAAAAAAAAAAAAAAAAAAAAAAAAAAAAAAAAAGAAGCCCATGAATGGCTGTTTTAAAAAACCTCGACAGCGTTCTTCAGCAAGAGGTCATCTTCGGGAATCCAAGAAGAGACCGGAGCAAAAGCACCCATAGCTGATAAGCTTCAACAACTCTTCTCTCTCTTTCGATTTTCTGAGAGTGAATGTTTGTCTGCGGGAGTGAAACAACGAGGAGAAGAAAGCGAAATACTAAGGGAAAAAAAATGTCTGTAGGTTTTCACGAGAAAGGAAATTAGAGAGAATTTATATATATTGCGAAAAGAAAATTACCTAATATGAAATTGAGGAAGCAGGGTGGAGGCGGAGTAGAATGAAAAGCAGGAGCAGGTGAAGAGGAGGTTTGAAACGTGGACAGTCGATTTGGCGGTCTCAAATCACCAGTGATTCCATGGATTTTTCCATCAAATCTATGTCGGTTAGGGCACGTGCAAGTTTTCCCCAAAATTCTCCATTCTTGTTCTGTTGACTATAAATTGACCTTTTTATTTATTTTTATTTTTATTTTTTGTTTTTTGGCAAAGCACCACCCGAGTCCTCTCTAGTTCTTAGGTTGACCCTTGACCTGCAGAATGTGTGCCAGGTTACTGTTGTTGTTTTTTCTTTGGGCTTCTTATCACCGACGATGTAAGATGGGCAATTTATCAACAATTAACTAGGAAAAGAGAGTTTGATTTTAAAAAACTAAAGAGGCCGTTTTGGTATTGTTTTTAAAACAAATAATAATATTTTTATTTTAAAAAATTAAATTTTTTTAAAAATTATATTGAAAATATTTTTAAAATTTTTATCTTTAAAATCGTACAATAATTTTTTAAAAATTCTAAAAACGAAAACAAATAAGGCCAGAGTTTTTTGAGTTGTTTTTCTCACATGGATAGAATAACAAAAAAATTCATATAATATATAATATTTTATTTAATACTTGAGAATAACGATGTATGATATGAACAAATTGGACTCATTGCTGATTAATTAGTTTGCTTAATCAAATTTTAATTAAAAATAAACGTGTTTTAAGTTAAAAGTAAGGTTGTTAATGTAATTATCTAAGGTTCTTTTAAGCCAAGGCTGGCTCGTTGTTATGAATAGGGAATTCTTAAATAATTAGTCATAAGAGCTTAAATATTGAATTTAATCGCATTAAGCAGGTTTTCTTTTTCAAAAACAAATCTTATCGATTAAGCCTTGACTCAATTCCTAAATTTGTAAGATTATTTTTTATTTTTCATGAAAATCTCATAAAAAAAATAGGACGAGTATTAAATATATATACATTTCTTTAAGAGCAATGGTATAATACTCCTGCATTCTAACTCAGAGAGCTCCACATGATATACGCATCTCCATGTGGCTCTAGTTAAAGAGAATGTTTAGCAACTTCGTTAAAAATTTTAATTATTATAGTGTAAAACTCTTATATGTTATAGTGTAAAGTAAAAGTATGTTACAATGTAAAATTCTTTTATGTTACGATAAGATCATTCTAACTTTTAATTCTAATTGCGTTGCCAAAAGCACTCAAAATTATTATTGAAATATGACCCATATGCTGCAAATACTCTGCAACTTATTTCCTTGTTCTTTTTTGTTGTTTTCTCAAGATCACAAAATTCACTCCACTTTAGATATAAAGGGAAACCAACATCGTAAATGCAATAGGGTATGAATCATATGACATTTTGACCTCACTTAAGTAGCTACCCTTACAATGAGGTGTCATGCGAACCAGTAGGTGACCGACGGTCAACCCTCCATGACTGATGGTTGCAAGAACTAGTAAGGTATAGGCTTCGATCCCAACAAAACGATCACCAAATTAAAGAATTGACGACATGGCGACCTACAAAGAGTTGCCTACGATCCATTCATTGAATGTAAAATTTTAGTGTATGAATTTGACTTTATATATAAACAAATTTAACCCCACAAAATCTCGTAAAACAATCACCAAAAACTGTGAAAAATAAATAGAGAACAAAGAAGTTTTAAGATGCACAACTACGAGATTTCACCAATTTAAGTTATTTTAATGTTGAAAACCACACTTTAAACTTAAGACGTTCAAAGTGGGTTAACGAGACATGTGACAATTTTTTATTTATACAATTAAAATATGTCTGTAGTTTATGAATATTCTTTATATGTCCTAGTGCATATATATATTAATGACCTTAAAAATAATTTTGTTAGTTTTAATTAATTTTTTTAAAGCAACGAGTATTTAAGATTTAAAATAGATTATGATATCATTATATTTAAAAAAATCCCTAGAATTAAGCTGTTTGTTGCTTAAATTCAAATTGGTATCTAAAACAATGATTTTAAAATTCCTAAAAAGATGAAAATTTTTTTAACGACAAGTTAGATTTATTGACAAATTGAAATTAGAGTGTTGTAATTAAATTAATAATATAGTATTATTAAGTCTTTTTATGTGTATTACTGGTTATATAATTGATATATTATTAAGTTAATGATACGTAATGACATTCATTTTTTAAGACTTCAAGTGAGTAATATTTCTGGTTCTTTTGTTATATGTAATTAAATTAATGATATGGTATTTATTAAGTCTTTTTGTATATCTTATAAGTTATATAATTATTATATCATTAAGTTATACTAATAATAATGATACTTAATGATATTCATTTTATTCTTTAAAGACATCAAATGATAATAATGCTTCGTATTTTAGTTGTCCCCACATTATGGATCGATAATACAAACAATAATGTTTTTTTGTTTAAGTTATATTGTAATTAATTAAATATATTTATATTTTTTTAATATTAATTTTTTTCAACGACTCAACTATGAGAAAAATAAGAAGATTTATTAAAAAAAACTAAATACAAGATAAAGTCTACGTAGAGGGTACTTTACAATTCTTAATATGTAATTCAAAAAAATAGGATATATAAATGATATTTGTGAAATGAAAACAAATTTCAATTCACTTTTTAATAAATGGTCATATTTAGTGATTTTTACTTTTAAAATTGCAAAAGACTTTAATATGGCCCGATGCAATCCACTTTTGACAAGCCCAAATTACTCACTTATTTGGGTCAGCTTGAGAAATACTCTTTTGTGACATTACTTTTCAATTTTACTAAGAGAAATTTTGAAACATACCATTAACATAAAGACATAATTAATTAATTACAAATATTTTAGGTTAGAACTAGACAAACTTATAAAGATATTCTTATCTTATAGGCCAAATGAAATAGTATGAATTAAAGGAAAAAATGATAGAAGACAAAAGCAATAATATAAAAATAGAATACTACCTATTTACCCCACTTCCTTTAACCATTCAAACAAAAAACAAAAAATTAGGAATGAGGAATTTAAACTCTACAGTTTGATGTAGAGCATGTATTAAAATCTTCTTTTATTTACCTGTGACTCTCTCACAAACTTTCTCACCATGAAAGGTCGGACAAACCGTCCCCAGAGGAGCCTGCCAATGTTCTTCTTGGCAGTGAGGATGGCCACATCTTAAGTGGAATTTTGTGGAAAGCTAGTGGTCTTCTGTTTCCTTTCCAAAAAAAAAAAACAGTGGGTTCTCTATGCCCGCCTCCGTGCGCGCCCCCCCCCCCCCCCAAAATAAGTAATTTTATTGCTCACTTATTGTTCAAAGTCGTGTTTGATTTTCTGAACTGTAAATTTGTGCATTAATCCTCTTTTCCTTTACTTTCTCAAGGTTCTCATGTCCTAAATTTTATTTTTTTACATTGATTTTTATAAACTATAGAAACCTCCTATCTATAATTAGTTTCCAAAAATATAAGACACGTTTTTTCTTCCTCTCTCTCGTAGAGGTTCCATGATTTTAATTGTTCGGAAGAAAAAGCTAAGTTTGACAATTGGTGTTTGTTACTCTTATGCTCCATTTGGTAGGAGAGATAAAGAGTAGAAAAGATAGAGAGAATTGGATAGATTGAAAATGTGAAGGATGAAGAGGATTATAGCAATTCTTTAAGTTGTTTGATAGGACGGATGGAGAATTGAAAGAATGATGATAGTTTTTTATGTAATTAATATATTGTTCATTTTTGTTGTCTATTTGATAATTTTTTATAAAGGTAAAATAGTGTTTTAAATTTAAATACGATGGATTTAGTAAATCTTTCTATCATTAGAAGGAGTAGTTTTTATGGGCTCAACAAGAGAGGGCATTCCTCCGCCTCTCGTCTCCTCTCTTTTCTCTCTTCTCTCTAATTAAACAAGGGATTGGGTCTCTCCCTCCTACCAAACATTCCTTTACACTTCATTTGGTATGAGGGATAGAGAGTAGGATGGATAGAGTCAGTTAGAGAGATGGAAAATATGAAAGATGGAGGGATAATAGTAATCTTTTATATGTTGTTTAGTAAGAGGGGGACGAAGTTGAAATGATGGATAATAATTATTTTTTTAATTATTATATTATACATTATATTATTTGCTAATAGTTTTTTTAAGGATGAAAAGATTTTTTATTTAAATTTAAGTGGACTTAGATCCATTCATTAATGAATGAATCTAAATGGATGGGTCCAAAAGAGAGAATCTCCCTCCATATATGTCTCATCTCCCTCCTCTACTCCCTCGAACCAAACAAAGGATTCTTTCTTTCCTCCCTCTATATACTCTCCCTTCACCCCTTTCCCTCCCTCCATGCTTCCTCCTACCAAACATCCTCTTAAAAATTTACTATGTGGACGAATTTCTGACAATACTAAATGCTTGTACTTTGGGCGGTTGAAAAGTTTGGCATACTTTGATTTTCAGGAGCCCTTGGAAAATATCAGAAGCACGCAAAAATTTAAGTCGAAACATTTGGGCATAAAAGGAAATGTAGTTGCATGATGGCAATTTGGAAGATTACTTCTAGGTGTTTGAAACATGGATAGCCTTACTACTGTAGCTCAGTCATCGTCTCAATTGTAAAGTAGACATCATAAGCTTCACGTATCTATAGCTCAACTTCTTATGAAAATTTGTCTATTGGACAATTTGGGTAGTTTTCTGATAGATCTAAATTTTTGTGCCTGTTTTGAGCTAACCTACGTATCTCTCGTTTAGTGAAAGTTCCCTTAGAACATTATTATTTTGACAACAAATGTAAACAATTTGAATGCTTTATAACTATACATGTAGATTATCTACACATTAACCAAATATACAAATCTTGGTTAAGTGAGCATGGAACTGTAGTTAGATAATTTTTTTTTTATTTTCTCTAAAGTGTTCAAACATTTGACAACCGCTTGAATTAGATCAAGCAGCCATCTTTCTAGACAATAATACTACTAAATAATAAACCTAAGCACAAGACGCAAAGGCACAACATAAAAAGGAAGCAACTCAGCAAAAATAAATAAATAAATAAAAAAGAAAGAAGCAGAACATTACTGATGTCTGATTAAAGGTCAAGTACTGCAACGTCCGTTCATCAAAAAGAAGCAGAAAATCCGCAATAAACAGTTCATAAATAAAGCTAAATACGTCCTTTTTTAAGCAGTAATCCTGCCACGAACCGTATTCCTTTAAGGAAACATATATCTGAAGGTCTTCAAACTTGGCTATAGGAAAGTTGCGACTTTTCGGAAGATGTATGGACTGAATCGACTTCATCGTCAAGATTTGGCTGGTTAACACTGCAGTAGCTAACATCGAAGCAAGTGGTAAGATCTGATTTAGCTTCATTGACTTCAGTCGGCTGGTTAAGGTTCAGGCCTGAAGCAAATGCGCGAGGAAGTCCATAATCATACACACCTCTATTGTCTACCACCCCATACTCAGGATCGTCCATAGCACCCTAATGCAAATAAAATAAGGGAAAAAATCAGCAGCAAAGAAAAAGGGAAACAATTGCTCTTCTATTATCTATATTACAGAACATATATATATATATATATATATATATACAGCACCAAAAACGTCTTTCAATGTTGAAGTTTGCTGCTTACATCAAAACCAGTTCGAAGAGCTTCGTGCATAGTTTGCAAGAACTTTACCTGCAACCATACGAAAAAGAAAAGGGGAAACAAATTTTTATCAAACTCCAGAAGAGATTATTCTGGTCACCAAAAACAAAACAAAACAAAAAAAAAAAAAAGAAGAAGAAGAATGAAATTTCATTTATTTTGCTATTAGTCGAAATCTCTTCCTTTGTCCCCTCAAGCAATAATTATCAAATTGTTTTTATATTTTCAGCAGGATAAGTAACCCAACATGCTTAACAAGTGAGAAAATGGATATTGAGAACATATGGAGGCCAAAATTACGAATTACCTTCTTCTTGGTAAAATGAAGCTGAGTTTGCATCTTGTAATACTGTCAATAATTGAGTAAATACGTTAGCTTACAGTAACCATAGCCAGAATACCAAATATAGTGATTCCGTACAACAATTATCATGCATGCATACATACATACATATGCACGGACGTACGGACATACATACATGCATAATTCTTAATCAAAACTAATGATGTTGGTTGTTTACGGTTAAACTGAATTCTTATAATCTAATAGTTACACAAAGTCAAATTAGTGTTCAACTCCTCGAGATCCCAATTTTTCCTAGGTTTCATTCCTAGGATGCAGACCATATTAATTAGCCGTTTTCCGATAGGACAGTGAACGCAGAAAAAGTAGGTAACATCATTATTATTTTTTTTTTTTACAGTTATTTAATCAAAAATTGCAAGGTCTATTATTCACAAGACTAATTATTTCCCCCTCAAAAAGAAAAAAAAAACCCAAATATTCCCAAGGGAAAATATCATAATCTTATTCTTGCCTAAAATCTACATCTGAACTTAATTTAAAATGTGCCTATAAAAGTTGGTTTTTTGAAAAATAAAAAATAAAAAACAGAAGCAATGCTTTAACTTATTTGCAATTGAGAATCAGAGCAAACTCATTGGATAAAGAGAGTACTCATGTTCATGAACAAATATAGCAAAACATAAGTTTTTCCAGATGAACATGCATAAGAAAAGATCGCTAATTAACAAATCACTAGTGATATGTAAATAACTATTTAATTTCACATTACCAAAACACGAATCACGGAAGATCAAACTGGCATAAGAAAAACGTTTATACAAAGAAGAAAAGCAGACAAGAAAAAAAAAAAAAAGTTTGCACATCTAACCCTGCGTTCACGAAGAGCCTCCAAAGCACCTTCCATTTCAAGTTCAAGAGTAAACAGTTCATGGAAGCTCAGATTGCTAAGACTTTCCCCCTTCGTCACACTATCAATAAAAATATTGGAATCTCCATAATTGCTTTCCCACTCCCAAAAAAAAAAAAAAAATCTTTACATTTCATTTTACCTGATCTGATTCTTAAGATTCGTATTTGTCTCTTTTAGCTCTTTCAGCCTCTCTTCCATTTTCTGCACGCAAGACATACTCGCACAAATACAACCAAAAGCTGGGAGGGAGAGAGAGAGAGAGAGAGAGGGAGAGACCTCGCAGTGCGGGCTCCAGAGATCGATTCCTTGTGTCTTCTGATACAAATCGAGCACTTGTTTCGTTCTGAACGAATAAAAATACGATGAAAACAAAAGTGAGAACGCAAATCAGGCTAAATCAATCAACTATATCAGAAATCTAGGGTTTAAGAGATTTACGTGGTGGAGGAACTGATATATTCATGAAGCCTGCGCTTTCCGGAGATTATGATCATGGAAACCTTACCATCACAAAGAGCAGTGAGCTCTTTAGCCTTCTTGAAGAGGCTATTGCGTCTCTTAGCATAAGTAATTTGCCTGTTAAACTCGTCCTCTATCCTCTTGATCTGAATCTTCCCTTTCGTCATGATCTTTCGCTCTTTCTCTCTCCACAAAATCCTGATTTCCTGTTTCTCTCTCTAGAAAACAGAAACCGATCGCAGAGAGGGATGGTAAAAGTGAGAAGGGATTTAAGGGGAGAGAGAAGGCGAGCAAGGACTAAAACCATTGTCGGAAACGGAAAGAGGGTTTGGCGAGTTGAAGAAAGAGCCGTTGCAGATCGACATAACGGGAGGTAATATTTTGGTAAAATCCGTCATCGTTTGTTTTTGTTTGAGAAATGTATTATTGAAGTGGGGGCCACTGGCCACTGAGGGCTTTCCGTCCGTCACCGTCAATCGCCCTTTTGGAGGCGGAAACGTCTGAGAGTTGAGAGTTTTGACGGTTTTGTTTCGCCTTGAAGAGGAAAAGGAGAGAGAGTGTGAGAGCGAGAACCCTCTTTGTTTTCTTCTTCCACAAGGAAGATTTCCGTTGGAGAGGGAAAATGGAAATTACATGCTTGATGGGGGGCTTTTACAAATCCAACGGTGGGTATGCGCCCTTTCCTGGCTTCCACTTCTTGGATTTTTTTAGCTAGGACTAACTTTTTTTTATTTTTGGAAAAGGAATCACTTTCTTTTCTGCAAAATTTGCAAAGGGTATAAGAAAGGGATAATGGTAGGAAATTTCCTACTATCAAGCCTATTTTTTTTTCATATTTAAAAAGGGGTTAATGGTAGGAAATAGTACTGGCTTATGATATGACATATTTCTTTGAAGCATTGTATTTTTAAGTAATTTCTGTTTTTTTTTTCTTTACTGGTAAGTAGTGTTATTTTATTCATCTAATGAAATTTTGAATGATTTTTTATTTTGCATGTTGTAAAATTTTAACAGTGTCAATCAAACTATTCAAAGTTTAATCTCGTACCCAAAACATGGGTTCATGTGGGATATGGAGAGTGAAAAAAAGACATTCCCCCAAACTTTATCGGCAGAATATTATTTGATAAGTTTAAACTTTTATACAACACTAAGAAAAGTATTTCCTTAATATTGTTTATCAAAATTCATTTTTGTTATTAATTACAATAATAACTTGTTTTAATTAGTGTAATTACTAAAATAATAAGATACGTGTGTTACAAAAGAAGATAATGAAAAGTAATATTACGCCATAAAAAATCTTTATATTTTCTAACCTATACATATACATATATATATATATATATCAAAGAATTCTCTTTCTTTTCAAGGTTTTTCTTTTTCAGTTCTATTAGGGAACTTTTTTTTGAGGAAAAAATCTTGGAACAACCCAATAATATTTTTTTGTGAGTGTCATAGAAATTATGGAGATATCTAAACTAACCAAAAAAATATTTCTGCGTTTTCAAAACCCCTTTAGTCAGTCAGATTTTTTAAACAAAAAATGCCATCAATAACAAGTGATTTGAGTTTAAGTGACGGAAGTTTTTAAATATTAAGAAAACGGTTGTCTTCGTACATCTATAATGTACATATATGGATGTACATTGACAATGTGTTGATTACTAGCTAGTCTATCATTGATTGACTTGGTGGTTTATTCACTCGATATTTACTAGTTTGTCGATGGTGGTAGATTAATGTACTATTGTAAATAAAATCATTTTCATAATTTGCAAAAAGTCTGGTGAATTGTAATTTAAAAAAATTAGACATATGAAAGCTTTACACTATAACTGTGTTTTGTTTCATACTATAACATGTGAGTGCTTTATATTATTATAAGTTCAAACCAATTGTTTGGACCAATGTGCCAGATACAATACAAGTTTGTTTTATGTTTTTTTTTAATCTCATACATGCATAACAATAATCCCCACATTTTCGAGTGAGAATGAACGCATACACTGTACACAGGAACAATATAGGAATGCTCCTCCATATGCATCCTAATTAAGAAGTCTGTCTAACATATGTAATATTTTTGCCTTGTGAAGGCTATCGGTATTGTAAGAAGTTCGATACGAAAAAGGAACGTCACATAACATCATCGAACTCTTAAGAGACGATGTTCAACAAAACATAAACGATCAGAGAGAAAAAGAAAAGAAAAAAAAAAAAGTCAACTTCGACATCGCTTCATCTCGACAGAAAGTAGCTAACACAGAATAGCCAGTTGAAATAGACAACACATAAAGCAGAACACAGATCCTTCAAGTAACAATACTAAGAACACATTCTTTTTGTGCTTGAATCAAATTATATTTCTTAAAAGATACTTCAAATTTAAATGTCTTAGAATTTGTGAACGCTCCAGGGGGTGATAATTGATTCGGCTTCGGCCTGAAGACTAGGCTGGTTAAGTTGCAGGCCTAGACCAAGAATGTTAGGGAATCCATTTGGACATCCAGCAATTGAATCATAATGCTCTCCAAGACTCTCGTAGTCTAGATCATCCTTAATATCCTAATAAAAAAAATGACAAAACTTGAGCATCCATGTCTTATATAAAAATACATGATGAGCATGAAGGAAGTATTTCAAGTACATTAGTAGTACCATGATGCTTACCTGATCAGTTAGAAAAGCGTTCCTTATTCTTTGTTCCGCTTGGTTTAGCTGCAACCACATACGAAGAAGAGAACTATGAGAGCCAAAAAAAAAAAAACACATTTTGATCAAAAACACTTGACAAAGCTCCTTATAGAAGGATTTCTCCAATTAAATTGAAGAAAGAAATACAAGAAACCATAAAAATGAAGATTGAAGAATGAATTTTCCATGATTCCATCTACTTGTTGTCCCTTCAAGAACTCCTTTATTGATTCCTTAGTCACATCAAATAGTCACACCATCAAACTGTTCTTATTATAACTTTTACAAATTGATGGGTTTGAAAAGGAGAAATATGGATCATAAAAAGGAATACCAATTAACTAAGGTTACCTTTTTGTTGGTGGTATTAATCTTATTTGTCATCACCTTGTACTGTCAAAAGATTAAAAGTAAGTATGTCAGCCCAATTTCAACCCACAAAAATGTTGATTTACGTTGATTATTAAGTGGGTGTTTGAAAATGTGGTAAAAACCAGTGGTGGGAACCACTTTTACTGTAGCATGTGAGAGTTTTACACTGTAGCAATTTTTTTTATTGTTACTGTAGCACGTGAGAACTTTTTACTATTTATAACTAAATTTATGGTGAGAATTGAGTGGTTCCTATCACTGCCAAACACCCCCTAAGCATCATTTATATGCAGCAACTTCAACAAGAAATACAAAACACAATCACTTTAATTTAACAACTAGAATGACTTCCAAATCTATTTGGGCCATGGCATGTATATTAATGTCATGTAAATAAAAGTTG
Source organism: Artocarpus hirsutus (assembly GCA_946598075.1). NCBI lineage: Eukaryota > Viridiplantae > Streptophyta > Magnoliopsida > Rosales > Moraceae > Artocarpus > Artocarpus hirsutus. Next base: position 63,152 of record CAMOHE010043218.1, read on the forward strand.
AAATGACAGCAATAACCTTTTTTTTACTTCTATTGCTGAGACTGCTAAGTACAAGAAAAATAAATAAAAGGTAATTCACTCAGTAAAAGGATGAAAAAAAAAGGACAAAACAAAAGACAAGTGGAGAACATTTCAGAAAACACTTTAATGAAACTGAATGAATTTCTATGCGAACAACTGAGAAAAATTACAATCAAACAAACTGATTTTTAAGAATTAAGAGACAAAGTGTTTTCTCTGTCACATGGGAATGTTTCTTCAGTTGTAGCGTTATCAAAGGCATCCATATTGCGTTTGATTTCCTACCAGATGTGTCCTTTTTCTCCTGGACCCCTTCGTAATTGGATGTTACACTGTCCTTTATAGAGAGGTTCATTTATACAGAGTGGAAGATCATCAATTAAAGTTGACCAAAAGATTTGCCATGCATAATAAAATATCGTTAATCAATCTTCAGCAATTATTCTTTTTTGCCTATATCTATCCTGCTACGATAGATTATGTTTTTGCCGTCAGCATATGGATCCACTATACACACATTTTTTTTTTAAAAGGTTGTGAGTGTAAAACTTGAGGCCTTGATATAGAGGAGAAAAAATTCACATAACATGCTATTACTTAATAAATCCTAAACAACGAGGGTTCTGCTAGTTTCACCGTTTGAACAACGCCTCAAACTTTCTTATTACAGTGTTTTTTCTTATAAAAAATTGAATTTATGTTCAAATCTGCAAACCAAAAGGTCATAGAATGATAATAAAAAGAAATCCGTCCGCATGTTTTTAAAATTTTAGCAAACTCAGATAATTTCCTGCAACAATCTATGATTAGTGAATGCATGAAGCTCAGAGTATAAATGTGAGTATGTCAAAATAATGTGGTTTCATAAAGCAGTTATTCAATGATGGAAATATGACAAACATGCTTGTAACTCATAACCCTGGAAAGATGCTAGTATGACAGTAATCTCACCTTGCGTTCACGAATAGTTTTCTCAGCTTCTTCCATTTCTACTTCAAGCTCGTGCAGTTCCTTAAAGTCCAAGCCATCTAGACATTTACCCATCCTCTGACTATCAATCATTTTGCCAAAATGAAACAAGCATCATTAACCGCCAAGGAATTGATAAGGAAAAAAAACTAAATTTTATGATATCTATCCCACTCACTCTCACCTTATCTGCATCCGAAGATCCCGATTTTTCTCTCTCAGCATTTTCAACTGCTCTTGCATTTTCTGCACAAACAATTACACACATAAATACAGCCAAAAATCTACAGGAAGAGAAAGAGAGAAAGAGAGAGACCTCATATTGAGAGCTCCAAATATCGGTCCGTGAGGCACTCTGGTACAGATCGATTAATTCCTTTGTTCTAGAAACAACAATAAATTTACATAAATAATTAACAAAATTAAGTAAATTAAACAAAAGAGAACTCGAAACGATCTAGGGTTTTAAGAGGGCGTAACGTACGTGGTGGATTCGCTAGTATATTCATGGAGTTTTCCGGTACCGGAAAGTATGATAACCGAAACCTTGGCGTCGCAGAGAACGCTAAGCTCTTTAGCCTTTTTGACAAGACCATTGCGTCTCTTTGAGAACGTGACCTGCCTGTTCGTCGGATTCTCTATCTTCCTGATCTGAATCTTCCCTCTCGCCATGATTTCTCTCTCTCCTCCGATCTCAGAAAGAAAAAGATTACAGTTTCTCTCTCTTAGTTTCTCTGTTTGCTTTATCTCGTCTGCAGAAAACAAAATGAAGATAAATAATGGAGTCCTCCACTGACGAAAATGGAAAGAGAGTGGTTTAGGACGGCGAAAGGCGTCTGAAGCGAGTCACGAAACGGGGCAGTGGGACTATGGTCTACGGTATTATTGTTTGGTTGAATCACAGCCGCATATCCATCTGGGGACCACTATTCTGATCTTGTTTCCGTCCTCCATAACGTCAAAAGAAACCCATTGATATATCCGTTGTGACGTTGATTGGATTTGAAGGGTGTGATAAGGCTTTGTTTAATGGTTCATCACTCCTGTTACGATCGACCGTGGAAGCTGGGAACAAACCCTTGTCTAGGAGTTCTTTTGCCGCGACTTAACTTTCACGCAACTTTTTTTTTTTTTCTATCTTTTTTTTTTTTTTTTTTTTTACTAAATTTGAATCTCATCTCCAATTGTTGAAAAATAAAACAGTAATCTACAAAAATACCTTCAACTTTAAATAGCGACAAGTGCATGTTTAAGAGAAGAATTCTAACAGTAATATATGAGCTTTATATTATAATATATTTTTACTTTATATCTTTGCATGACGAAACTTTACATTATTTGTTTACTGTATCAAATACGTCATTTATTTCCAATCCTAGCTTGGTTTTAATTACGGGAATGATACACACATGCAACATAATTAAGCTCCATTTAAGTAGAAAAGTTTTTAAATTTACACCTTAAAAGGGAAGAAATAAAAGAACTCAACTTTTTCCCAGACGTATGCTAATATCCACAGGTTTTACCATTGCAGGCACTAATATAGGTTTATAGCTAGAAATAAGATTAGTCGGGGGGGTACTTGGAAATCACTCAATACTACAATTAGAACAAACCAACATTGTCTAGCTCCAAGTAACATCTCGTTCTGGTCGAACGACGAATTAAGACATAATCCCTAATTTCAACGTACGACTAATAATAAAAAATACTGCCAATACGGCCACTAAATAATAATAAAAAATATATGTTAGACACTAATAATAAAAAGTATGCTAGTGTCCCAGCCTTACTATATATGTATATACATACTACCATATAAACAAATTCGTTCCTTGTTATAAATATTACATTTACCTTCCGAAAAGATCCTTATCTTAACCAACCTTGATTTTCAGTCTTTATATAAGAACATTTGGGCACATTTATCACGTCTTATTAGCACTCCGTATTCTATTATTTAAAAATAATATAATGTTTGGTGACATCCATGTATTGTATTATTTAATATGAAATAAAAAATTAATACAATACAAGTCGTGATATCAAATACGATAAAAAATCTCCGTATTAAACCGCATTGTATAATTTAAACCAAAAGTGAGTATTAATAAACCAACCAAATATTTAAAATGTATTAAAAATTGACATAGAAGAAGTTTTAGAATGAGATTCAAGACCAAAGTCTAGGGTCGAAAGTCGAGAGTGAAGGCGGGGTCGAGATTCGGGATCAGGGTCAAGGTCGAAAACCAAGGATGGGATTTGGAACCAGGATCGGGGTTGAGATTCAGAAATAAGGTCTAAGGCCGGGTCAAAGTTGGGATTCGAGATCTAAGTCATGTTCAGGATTTAGGGTCGGTGTCAGGATTCGGAGTTTGGATTAGAAGGTCGGGATTTGAGATCAGCATCGAGGTTAAGAACAGGATTCAAAATAGGGAATGAGGTCAAGATTTGGGACTGGTGTCAAAGTTGAGGCCAGGATTCGAGGCCAGGGTCAGGATTCTGAGTGGAGATTTAGACTAGTGTCGAGGTCGGGATTGGAGATTAGGGTCGAAGTCGAGATCGGGACCAATGTCGGTGTTGGGGTGAGGATTCGAGACCAAAGTCAGGATCAAGATTTAGGATCAGTGTTGTTGTCAGGGTGGGAATGTGAGGTCGGGGTCGCAATTCAAGAGCCAGGTCAGGATATGGATTTGGGGTAGGGATTGGGGACTAGTGTCAGGGTCAGGGTCAGGTCGAGATTAGGCACCAAGGTCAGAGTCGGGATCTGGGATTAGGCAGGATTTAGGACTAGGGTCAGGGTCAAAGTCAGAATTCAAAATTGAGGTGCAAACAATGTCAGGATTTTGGGTTAGGATTTGGGATCATGGTCAGAATTTGGGGTCGAGATTTGGAATCTAGGTTAGGGTAAGGGTCAGGATTCGGGGTTGAGATAAGTGTTAGGATTTTGGACTAAGGTCGAGGTCGAAGTAAGGATTTAGGGCTAGGGTAGAGATAAAGGTCGGGTTCCCTGAATCCTGACCCCGACCTTATCCTTACCTAGTCTTGAATCTCAGCCCCAACCTCGACGCCGACCTTAGATTCGAATCACAGCCTTAAATCCTGTTCTTGACCAAGGTCTTGATCTCAATTCTAACCTCGACCCTAAATCTTGACGTCGACACCGATCTTAAATTTCGACCCCAAACCCAGTCCTTAATCCTGACCCCAACTTCGGCCCCAACATCGATCCTAAATCCTGGCCTTGACCATTGACACTAGTCCCAAATTTCGACCTCGACCTCAATCCTAAATTTTTTCCCTGATCACATCCCCAACCTCAATCCTAGTCCCGAATCCCAACCCTAACCCCGACCCCAACCCAAAATCTTGACCTCGACATTGGTCTTGAATTCTGACCCCTATCTCGGCCTTGAATCCTAGCCTCGACCTTGGTTCTAAATCCTAAATCCTGTCCGTGGTCCCGAATCACGAATCCTGACTATGACACAAGTCTTGAATCTCGACCCCTACCTTGAATCAGATCTTGTCCCTGTACCTAGCTTCGAATCCTAACCTCAACCCCGGCCATGAATCTCGACCCTAATCCTGGTCTCAAATCCCTTCCCGTCCCTATCCTCAACCCCATTCTTGAATCTTGATCCCAACCATGGTGTCGAATCCCATCCCTGACCTTGACCCTAAATCCCTACTCGACCCCGGTCTCGAATCTCAACTCCGACTTTAGTCTCAAATCTTGACCTCAATCTCGATCTTGAATCTTGTCCCCGATTCTGAACTTGTATTTCACTCAAAACCATGACCCAAATTTACTATATTTAAAGTTTAAATACTAATACAATACAATACGGTGGTAAACAAACATTGTATAGTGTAATATAACATGTTAATACAGCGCAAAACTAAACAATGTATTGTATAACACTAATACAATACAATACAATACGATACAATACAATAAAGTGTACCAAATATATCCTTATCGATCGTAAATTAAGTTTTACATCGTTTGATATGAAAATCTACATCACTTAACAATATAGAACTTTTAAGAGATGATGTTGAACACAACATAAATAACCAGAAAGAAAAAGAAACAAAAAGAAAAAAAAAATGGTCAACTGCAATATCACTTCATCCCCACAAAATGTAGATAATGCATTACAACTAGCTGAAATAGACAATATATGAAGCAGAACGCATATCCTTCAAGTAATAATGCTAAGAACACATTCTCTATGTGCTTGAAACAATTCCATTTTTTGAAAGATAATTCAAATATGAATGACTTAGGATTATTTGTGGACGCCCCGAGTGGTGATAATTGATTCTGGCTTTGGCCTGAAGATTAGGCTGCTTAAGTTGCAGGCCTAGAGCAATAATGTTATGGAATTCATTTGGATATCCAGCAACTTAATCATATGCCCTCCAGGACCCTCAACTAACGCATAGTCTGGATCATCCTTATTATCCTAACCAAGAAAAATAACAGAACTTGAGCATCTACAATGAAGATGCTTGTATCATGTAAAATCCATGATGGCTAGACAAACAAAGGAAGTATTTGAAGTAGAATGCTATATGAGCTTTATTGGTTGTCACTTGTGAGATACTTTACCTCATTTAGATAAGGATTGTTTATTTGTTTCGCTCGCTTTACCTGTAACCAAATAAGAAAAAAAGAACGACGAGAGCCGAAAAAACATTTTGATCAACACCCTTGACAAAGCTCCTTATAGAAGGATTTCTCCAATTAATTTGAAGAATATTGAAGAATGAATATTCCATGATTCCATCTACTAGTTATCTCTTGATCAACTCCTTGATCCCTTAGTCACACCAACCAATCACATCATCAAACTGTTTTTGTAAGAATTATAACTTAAACAAATTGATGGAAATGATAATGAGAGAGTATGGATCATAAAGAGGAATATCAATTAAGCATGAATTACCAAGTACCTTTTTAGTCTTTGTATCAATTTGATTTGACATCACCTTATACTGTCAAAAAACAAGAAGTATGTCAGCCCAATTTCAGCCGACAAAAAAGTTGATTTACACTGATTACTAAGCACCATATAAAACAAAACACAACTACTTAATTTAACAACTAGGACTTGGGCCATGGCATGTATATTAAATATAAATGATATATATGTAAATAAAAGTTGGATTGACTGCAGTTACATGTTTTTTCATCCCTATTGCTTAGACTGCAAAGTATAAGAAAAACAAATAAAAGCTAGTTCACTTACTAAAAGGATAAAAAACAAAGGAGAACAAAGACGTTTGGACAATATTTCAGAAGATACTTAACGAACCTAAATGAATTTCTATGCAAACAACTGACAAAAATTACCATGAGGCAAATTCATTTCATATAATCTAGAGACATTAATGTGTTTTTTCTGTCACACGTGAATGTTTCTTGAATTATAGCCTTATCAAGGGCATCAATATTTGCATTTGATACAATATTTCAGAAGACACTTTAATGAAGCTAAAAGAATTGCTATGCGAACAACTATGAAAAATTATGATAAAGCAAATTCATTTCATAGAATTGAGAGAGAATGTGTTTTTTCTGTCATACGCGAATGTTTCTTCAGTTTCCAGCCTTATCAAGAGCATCTATGTTTGTGTTTGATTTCCTACCAGATGTGTCCTTTTTCTCTTGTTCCCTTGCCTAATTGTATGTCACACCGTCCTTTATTGCTAATAGAACGATAGGGAAAGCAGTATATATATGCCAGTAATCTCACCTTGCGTTCACCAATAACTTTCACGGCTTCTTCCGTTTCTACTTCAAGCTCATGCAGTTCCATAAAGTCCAGGCCATCTAGAGATGTACCCATCCTCTGACTATCAATCATTTTGCCTAAACGAAACAATCATCATGAACCGCCAAAAGATTCACATAGTTATAGAGCCAAAAAAAAAACTGTAAAAAAATTGAATTTTGTACAATATCCCTCTCACTCTCACCTGGTCCTCTGAAGATTCCGATTTTCCTCCCTCAGCATTTTCTGCACAAAAACTTACATACATATATGCAACTAAAAATCTTCAGGAAGAGAGAGAAGAAAAGAAAGAGAGAGAAAGAAAGAGACCTCATATCGGGAGCTCCAAAGATTAGTCCCCAAGGCACTCTGGTATGTTGAACAAATTTAGAGTACTTAAGTCTAAATAATGGTCCCAAATAAACGCTCGCAATAAATTATAACATTAAAACACACCTTACAAAAAGCACTCACATTCTTTCAAGAAGAACATACAAGGCTACAAAAGCCAAACTCACAAAAGACTACTCACTCATAAGACTTATTGTCTTGTTTCTTCTTTACTTCTTCTTCTTGATAAATTACAAAGCTTACAAGAAAGGATATATATAGCATCACGAATACAATAATAGCCACACATTGTCCTAGGCACACTAATCATACAAATGGCTTTAACATTCATTACCACACCACATAACACCGCCTACACCTCTCACTAAAAAATCTGCACTTACTTTAAGAAAGTTCAAATAGTGGGATTATTGGGTTTACCTTCATTAGGCTTGGGTCAAGCCATTGGGCTGGTATTGATTTTCAACACTCCCCCTCAACATCAGCTCTAATTCTCTGCACCTCATTCAGTTGACTTACCCAAGTGTCGTTATAAGAGCTAACTCTCTTCCATGGCAATGGATGCTTCAGTGTCACACTCATTTTCACTTTTAGTCTTGGAGCAGTATTGTTCTCAACATGCATTTTGTTGGACCAGTAATTTTTAGCTTTGTGACCTTTCTTCTCGCAGTTGTAACATTTAGCCTCAAATTTTCTATTACAACCACTGTTTTTTAAAGCTCCCTCAGGATTAGAGTCTTCTACCTCTCGATCATCTTTTTCATTGTCATCGTCTTTTTTAAATCCACTACCGACATGCTACTTGAATCTAACTTTACTTGTGTTGCTGCAAAGCACTTCCTCCTCACCCTTCAACGAGGCTTCTCCCATTTGCTTAGCCAACGCTTCTTGACTAGCAAGCAAATTTTTGAACTCAATATAAGTTATCGCTGTGTCGGCCATCCCTATACTACAATAATAAAGCCTCAGAATTCAAGTCTAAAATTATGGATAATTATTCTCTTTATCCTAGATTCTCCACTAGCAGTGGTTAATAAATCTAAATTTGAGATTTCGCGACATATTAACTTCACCTTGTGAAAGTACTAGGCAATGTTCATGTCATGTTGCACTATCGATAACAGCTCGTTCTCGAAAAGTCGTAGCCTTGTGTCATTCTTCTTTGAAAAGAGTATGACAAAGGTGTCCTATGCTTCCTTTGGTGTGGTGAGTTTCCTTATATGTTCCAATATTTCTTCTTCAACTGTGATCTTTAGGGCAAACATTGCTTTACCTACTTTGATCTTCCATCTTTGTAAAGCACCATTTGTGTCATCTTCCGATTGCGTAACATCATTATCGCCGACGACTTGCTAAAAGTCTTGACCTTGTAAGTAGGACTCCATGCAAATTGCCACGTGTTGTAGTTTTGGTTGTTGAGCTTCTTGATTCCTCCAACTATTTGAAGGTCTCCTATGATGTCGGCAAGACTTCAACTTTACCATACATGTTCTCTTTCAAACTTGGAGTACTAAACTCACCACAATGCACAGAGGACTAAACTCCTCACACTCAAGATAGCTCTAGTAGAGTCAAAATAACCTCTCAACAATCTCAAGAAATCTTTTCTAATATAGAAAATCAATCAAAGTTGTATCTATAGAGCATATTTAGAATTTCAAGAGATCTTACAACGTAGGCTTTAATACCAAATGAACAAATTTAGAGTACACAAGTCTAAATAATGGTCCCAAATAAGTGCTCACAACAAACTACAACACTAGAACACACCTGACAAAAAGCACTCACACTTTTTCAAGAAGAACATACAAGGCTACAAAAGCCAAACTCACAAAAGATTACTCACTCACAAGACTTATTGTCTTGTTTCTTCTTCACGTCTCAATAGATTACAAAGCGTACAAGGAGAGATATATATAGCATCACAAATACAATAATAGCCACACATCGTCCAAGGCATACTAACTATACAAATAACTTCAACATTCAGTAACACACTGTATAACACCATCTACACCTCTCACCAAGAAATCTGCAACCTAATTTAGAAAAATTCTAGTAGTGTTTTTATTGGGTTTATCTTTATTGAGCTTGGATTAAGCCATTGGGCTGGTGTTAATTCCTAAACATGGTACAGTTCGATCAATCCAGAGAACGCGAAGCTCTTGTGCCTTTTGGACAAGACCGTTAGGTCTCTCTGAGAACGTGACCTGCCCATTCGTCGCGTTCCTTATCTTCCTTATCAAAATCTTCACTCTCGCCATAATTTCTCTCTCCTCCGATCTCAGAAAGAAAAAGATTACAATTTCTCTCCCTTACTTTCTTTGTTTGCTTTATCTCGTCTGCAAAAACCAAAAATGAAGAGAAATAATGGAGTCCGAGAGGCCACTGACGAAAATGGAAAGAGAGTGTTTTGGGACGGCAAAAGGCGTCTGGAGCGAGTGACGAAACGGGGAAGTGGGACTATGGCATCATTGTTTGGTTGAATCACAGCCACATATCCATGTGGGGACCACTATTACTAACTTTCTTTCCGTCCTCCCATTGACATCCGTTGTGATGTTGATCGGATTTGACGGGTGTGATACAAGTTCTTTTTGGTTCATCACTCCTGTTACGATCGAACGTGGAGCTGGGAACAAACTCTTGCTAGGTGCTCTTTTGCCGCCAATTATATTTCACACAACTTTTTTCCCTTAATTTTTTTCCTATATAATTTGAACCTCATCAGCAAAAGAAAAAAAAAATCATATCCAATTGTTGAAGAAAAAAAGAACTAATCAACGGAAATACCTGCAATTTTAATTCGAGCGACATGTGCATGCATGTTAATTTCCTTTCCTAGCCCAGTTTTATTATATACATATATATATATGTTTTACGGGAATGATATATGCATTCAACACAAGTAAGCTCATTTTACGTTAAAAAGTTTAAATTACAATTTAAAAGCGAAGAAATAAGAAAGAACACGACTTTTTCCAGACGTGGATTAACATCCACAGGTTTTCTCACTGCAGGAGCTGCAAAGCTTGGCTGGGGCGGTGCTGGGAAGGAAATCGCTCAATACTATGTTTGATAAACTTAGCTCCTACTCATTAGTTTAAGCTTAAACAGTATAAAACTCTAACATGCAATGGTGTAAAGCTTTTACATATTATAATATTATTCATTCCGAGTTACTTCCTACAATTTGAACTAACAAACATTGTCTAGCTCAAGTAACATCTTGTTATGGCCGTACCATGAATTAAGGCATAATTTCAATAAGAGTAGAGCTATATATAATTTCAAACGAGAATAGGAACAAGAGTAGGCAGCCGCCCCCAAAACTTTTTTTTTTGTCCAATATTGTAAATAAAATTTTATAAAAATTATATATATTCTACCTCTTTAAAATTAAATTCTGGCCCTCTAATTATATTCCCTCTAAAGTTCTATACTTTTTAATTTAATTTTTCTTGATAATGTCTACTCCTCTAACTAATTTTTGCAACTCCATCTCTGATTATGCTAGTAAGCCCTCTAACTAATTTTTTTGGCTCCACCGTGATTATACTACTAATACCACTAATACTAAAAAAAATGTAAGAATTAGTGTCCCAGCACTAATATACTACCACATCAACAAATTTTGGTCGGTAGTTATAAATATTACTTTCATCTACGGAGAATTTCCTCATCTTAGCAAACTTTGATTTTCTGTCCTTATCTAAGAATATTATAGATCGTACCTTAAGTTTTACATCCTAGGAAGGCGGCATCTATGAGTGCAATAGCATATTATATGCCCAAAGGAAATGATCTTACAGTAGACTTCTCCTTTTTCTTCTTTTCTGCGCATATTCCTGAATTTGTTTGGAATTAATCTCAAAGGAAAATGGTACGTAACCCAAATCGCACTCAAAACCTATACTCATCCTAATTTGACCACATGCTATAAATCTCAATTTCTTGGGAAAAAAAGAGAGAGTTGAAAATGTTTTAGCCTATCAAAAATTGACATGTCAAAGTGGGGATAGAAATGCTCTCTTTCAAATAGATTATAGAAATTCATTGTGAAAATATATGGTGAGCCTTACTAATCATAATTTTGTACATCAATTTATTAATTATATTCCCACTTAGTCCGACTTTAATAAACTTTGCCCAGCTGAAGGGTGTCCATCTATTGTTTATGCACTATATAACATATGTCTTTGACAGCGGTGAGGTACGCAACGACGTAAACATAAAAAACAAAGCATCAAAATGTCAAGAAATTGTCCAACTAAGACATGGATTACATACCTAAAAGATAATGACAACATTGATTTGTTTTGAGTTTGCAGATGTCCATCTTATAGTTTGCATGTGCATGTAGCGCCAAAACAGACAACATCTACCATGCATGCATGTTCGGATCATGAAAACAGTATAAAAGCCAGATCAAAAGTGTCGGTCCTATAAAAAAAATGTGGGTCCTATAAAAAAAAACTATGAGAAATGGTATATCTACAAGACAAAATGTAGAATTAAAAATAAAGGAGTCAAAAATAATAGCTAACGGGTATTCTTTTGTCAACCGTTAAATTTATAAAATTTAATAGTTTTAAAATGTATACTATAAATAATGGTTATGATCGAAAATATCTCGTAAAGATAAAGACTGGCCACTCATAAAATATGAAAAATGTATAGACACCACTGGTGTTGAAGATTTTTGTCCCGTTTGTGAGGCTAAGTTTATATTAATTGCGATGCTACCCTCAATATTTATTTTATAAAGAGCAGGAGAGTGGCTAGCTGATTGCCAAAACTCAACAAATTAACCTTACGGATGGGAGCCCCCACGTTAATTGTAACTTTGCACGAAAAAAATAATAACTAAACGAGATTGAAAAAATTAAGATTCTTCTATGTGGCTTAGCAGCCAATCCTATAATACTTCAAAATACTACGTCACTATCTTGACCTTATGAACAACAATATTACCAGAGACGTGAGCAATAAGAGGGAGAGAAAAAATAACATCTCGGACCCCATATCAAAAGCTCCAACAATCGATTCCCAAGCCAAGCTCGCCACACTCGGCGCGGCAAAGAACAACAAGAACACCGGCCGTAGCATTGCCAGGAGGCGGTCACCGCCGGACAACCGCTGATAAAGCGTCACTAAGAGCACCAAATAATGCACCATTCCCAGCGAAAACAAGAACACGGCGGTCTCCCTCGACCCCATGCGAGCTGCCGCCTGCGCGCCGATCAGGTTCCCGATGACTGAAATCTGGCTCGTCGGATTGGCCACCGTCGACAAAAACCTCTTCCCCTTGGTGAACCACTGACCATATATTTTCACGTCCAGTACAACCATGGGAACGGTAAAAACCCACCACCGAACCAAGTATGGGACGGTTTTCGGGGCTAAAAAGGGGGAGGATTGGAGCAGAAGTAGCCAAGAAATCCAGGGAGCGAAGAGATAGTTGACACCTACATGTTGCAAGAACTCTGCCTTGACAATCTTAAAGAAAACCAAGCACTTCAAGACGTAAAGGAGAGAGAGCAATATAAGAACTAGAAGAGCAGAAGACCAGAGTACAAGGGAAAAAGTTGGATGATTAAGAGAGTGGAGAACATGGCGTAAAGGGCTTGTTGTGTCGTGTGGTCCCATTAACGTTTTCCATTACAAAGCTTGGCCACCTAGAGAAATACTTATTCTGAAATAATTAGCCAGCCTGAAACTTGGTTAATATGGACTTAATAAATGGTCGTTTTGCAATAATGATGGTATGGAGGCTGATTTGTTGATGATTATGGTTGTTTGTGGACATATTGTTAGGGGTCGTTTGAATGACAAGCTCGATCTCTGATTGAGATTCTTGGGCAGCCATCGGCAATATTGACGACTATAGGGGAGCAATTTTGAAAAGCTTTTGAGTTTTGTGCACATTTAGTATGACTTTGTGGGAGGTTTTATACAGCTATGTGAGCAAGATTGTGACAAAAGAAATTCTTAAAAAAAAGGAATATAAAAAATATAGAAATCATTTCATTTTGATTTCCAGTTGGTAAGTGTTGTTTGTATTCTAGGCAATCTATATATATATATATATATATATATATATATATATATAGAAACACACACACACACACATATATTATAATGTAGCTACAATGTATATCTGAATTAGTACAGGTAAGTTGTTGGCTGCGGAATACTTTAAAGAAAACTCGGCGTCAACTTGCAGAAAGAGAGAATTAATATGCTTAGGTCGCTGATATTATTCTTTTCATTATACATATTTAAGCACTTCAAATAAACATGTATTGATCACTCTTTAAGCGATTCAAAATTAATTTGATTTTCTAAATACGCACACATATACATATATTAGCCGACACGCCTCACACGATTTAATTTTAGTAACATCATATTAGAATATTTCAATCATGGGAAATCATAACAGTACCTGAATATAATATTGTTTTATTTATTAAAAAATAATATTTTGGCAGAAAGAAGAAGGAAAACATTATAGAAACGATACAAGAATAATCATGTATAAAGTGAAGCGTATCAGGGGAAACAAAAGTTGTCTCTGATCGTTTCTGTTTTCTACTGACTGCTACTTTTTTATGGAAAAAATAATTCATTGAAATTCCACTGACTACTGGTTATATATGAAAACGATCGATAAGGAAATTATCATACATAGTTCCTAGATTTCTTCTATTTGTTCCTTCAATTAATTTACAGAATCTTTCGTTTCACAAAAAGTTATTTCACTCAATCTTGTCTGATCATGACTATATTGGATTTAGTTCTTTTTATTTTGAAAAAAAGGAGTACAGGTTAAGGTCAAAATCCATTAAATCACAGATAATCACAGCGAAATTTATTTTATTTCCCCACCATGTTTAGCATTATGTGATTTAGATGAATATTCTCGGGAACTTCCTCGTTCTAACAAGGAAGTAGAACATATACATACATATATATATATATATGTACACAAACGGACTACTCAAATTTATATTATAAATGACAACTGTACAAGTGACAGAGCTTATTATTAATCAAAGATCTTGGTCCCAAAGTAGGTATATATACTAATTAACGACTTTAAAATTTTGCTCGTTGATATGACTTTTGTAGGGCGCTTCATGAGTTTGATTGTTGTTATGATTGTATGTAGCTGAAAAGATATAAGACTTGTTAGGTACATTAATTATATCCTTGTTTGTTTTTGCACTAGAACAAGCAACACAAAACGTATCCTGTATTCGTGTACTTTTCACATAATCATGAGCCTTTTTGTACCTGTTTTGCTTGGCCCTGTTTGCCCTGAACCCAGCTACGTTGGGTCTGAGGACTGCAAATGTTGGGTTTAAGGGTCCAAAATTCGAAGCCCAATCACTTTCGATTTGCTCAGAGACATTTGATTTTGGAGAACTTTTGAGGAATGCCAAAAGAAAACCTCTTCTTGAAGTTGGTATCAAAACATGTTTTGTTGTTTTGGTGTATTTTTTATATCTCTTTCAGTCGTGAAGTGTAAAAAGGGTACTTCTGTTTGATGCAAATAATTCTTCATTTGTCTATATGATAACTTTTTTTTTTTTTTGGTGGCATTTGATTTTGGAGAAAATCAAAGGTTGAGCCACACTTTTAAAAATTGTGGTTATTTGTTTCATATTTTAAAAAGTTATATTATTATTTATATTCTATGTTTACGTTGTGGTACACTTAGACATTTATGATATTTATATAAAAAATAAGTTTCAAATATTGTATATATGAAAATTCCCATATGAAACAATAATGTGTTACGCGCTATAAGTTTTTGGAATAGACAAATGAAAAGTTAATTCAACAGTTAAAATAGCATTAATTACTAATAGATAATTGTCTTATCATTAGAACTCCCAAATAAAATAGAGAAAATTACCCTATAGCACGTACATGCAAAACAACCAATTGACGCAGCAGTCGAAAGTCTAAACTTGAGAGAGACAGTAAACAATTAACTAATTTCTAATAAATGAATGATGGTGAAATACTGAGGTGAGCTAAAATATATAGCCTACCTTTATGAACAAACTATGACCAAGATTCCCCTCAAAAATGAAAAAGGAAAGAAAAAAAAAATGACCAAGATGATCACAATTTAAACTTTTCCAAGTGTATCAACAAGCTTAAACAAAACCCCTTAATTTTAATGAAGTTTATTGTCAATAATGGATTGTAAAATTCGAAAGAGGGAGGGGTATTAACGTCTCGCTCACTTTCCTTCTTTGGCTTATGCTATGTTTGATTTGTGGGATTGAAATGCGTTAAAATTAAACTGAAAATTTTAAATTGTATAGTTTTAAATCCTAATCCAATCTTATGCCATGTTGGTGTGTTTAAGAACGTAGTTGAAATATATAGTTAGAATAAAAGAAGGCTAAAGCATACAAGAATTTTACACTATAGTATATAAGAACTTTATATTGTAACATACTTTATACTATAATATGTAAAAGTTTTATATTATAACAATTAAAACTAATGAGTAGAAAGTACGTTGCTAAATAAAGCTTTAGAATCTTTCAAAGAACGTACAGTCTCTTAACTTTTCCTTTGCCGAAGGATAAGTAACCTTTTGATGAGACATCTAAAGCTACATCTTTAACGGCAAATGACATCAATAAGTTGCTTTAGAAAGTAAAACCTATGATCTATAAATCACAATCAACTTAATGACGTTATGATGCTCTCCACATGCACAGGGCACTATAGCATCCCATCCCAAATGAAGGTTGGCCCACTCTAAAAAAAAAACTATTTAATGGACACAATTACAGCCTCTCCGGCCTCCCCACTACTAGTCTACAAGGCTACCATCTTTATAAGTTAAGGGGCAGGTCATTTAATTCCTTTCTACTTGGAGGCGTAATGCAGCACAAAACTTGTATTTGGCTAATTGGTACAAAATTGTGGAATTACATATGTTTCCCTTGCTAAAAATCTTGTAATATAGGCATATCTTTCTATCATATATAAAAGTATGTTTTGAAACCTGTTAGATAGCAATTTCATATTCGATATGTGGATCGTTTATTGAAATTTTGAGCAACGTTAAAAAGATATAAATGTCATTTTTAGTTGCAAGATTAGCCTGTTTGTCAATCCGCACCCTACCTTTAATATTGATGAGATGTAAAACTCGTTACCTACAAAATTTTCAGAATTTGAAAACCTCCAACCCCAGTTCAACGAAATATATATATCTATATATATATTTCAATTACAACCATAAATGTGGCAAATGTTGGTGCTTAATCCCATAAAAAAATTTTACAAAGGCTAATTGGAAAAAACACATGGGAAGAGCAGCCTACATGTACTTTTGCTAAGCTTTTTAACAGATGAAGGTTGAATAGTTCCCTACATTTTGAAAATTTAGGTTTTAACTGCCCTCTCTACATTTATTCTCTGCCCCCTCCCTATCCATACCATATGTTAGGTTTTGAATTAATATTTTGACCAATTACATGCAATGATTGTCGTTGTCTTCGTCATCATCTTCTTCCTCTATTTATTTATTTCTTTATATTATTATTATTATTATTTTGGAAAAATTGAGAAACTATGACAAAGGGGAAGTGACATAAATAGGTTGGTTATTTGGTAGTCCTATATCACTACCTAGGAAAGTTTGATTCTTTCATGGACTGCCCTAAGGCGATTTCCAAAGGTCGAGCGAATAACTTGAAAGAGACCAATAGCTAGCCTTGTGCTTGGTTGTACTATTGTCTCTATAAGCTGTATCAAATGTCTTGTTTCAAATCCTCAAAAAAAGAAAAAAAAATTGTGTCTTATTTTAGATTATTGCTAACGATCTTTAGTTTTCCTTTTTCATTCCTTCTTTTCCCCTTAACCACGGCATTACAAATTAAATAATCAAATCCATTCTAAAGGGAAAAAAGAGCACAACTTAATCATTAAATTTGAATATTTAAGCCAAAAAAAATTGAAGGGTTTGCCCTTTTTTTTAAATAAACGGACTGCCGGTTTGCCATATTTTATTGCTAATGGGAGAGGTTTTACCATTTCAACGAAGAGTCAACGACTCGATGGACAGCATAATGATTTTCGGCCGAAGTTTGTTTTCTTTTTAAAGATTTTCTGCTGGGGTTAAAACATTAAAGATAACCTTTTATGGGTAAAATTTGGGTCTTTTTAGTAATCGGCGAGAGGAGGCAGAAAGAAAAAAGAGGGAGTCATGCATTGGAAGAATTAGAGAGCACTGGGCTCGAGAGTCACACACGGACAACGACACAATTATTGGCACGCATATTCTTCACTTATCTAATCAAATCATCACCGCACCTTTAAAAACAGAAAAAAAAAAAAAAAGAACAAAAACCAGAAGAATTACCAAATTGGATTGGAATTAGAATTCTATAGAGGGTGTTTCACAAAATCAGTTAAAACTTATTAGTTTTAACTTAAACTGTGTAAAGATTTTACATGTTATATTGTAAAGCAAAAAAATATTACAGCGTAAAGCTTTCATATGCTATAGTATTCTTAGTTCTAACATCTCCAAGTGCATACCTTCTTATAAGATGTTTCGTATATTAGTTCAAATCAATTAGTTTGAACCAAAAACAGTATAAATCTCTTACATGTTATAATTTAAAGCAAAAGTACACTACAGTAAAAAACTTTCATATGTTATAATACTTTTAGCTCTAACATCTCCAAACGCATACCTTCTAATAAGATGTTCGACATATTAGTTTAGTATAAAAACTCTCACATATTACAGTGTAAGGCTCTCTTATATAATAGTTTTTGGACCAAAAATTTTGGTTTAAACTAATGTACCAAAACAACCTATTAGTCTTTCTCTACACGTAACTTTTTTTTTCTAGAACTCCATCCATGCATATAGTTAAGCACTTGAGAATTCAGCCAAAAAACAAGTGTTGTCCATCGGGGAGATTATGCTATTGAAAAATTGTATTTATCTTATTTTAAAAATGCTAGAAAATCAATTCTAATATCAAATTGTGTACTAAATTATAAGTTCTCAGGTTTTTATTAATAGGCGTTTAAAAGATCGTCACATCAATATTATACTTACTAATGAAATAATAAAACTCAATAGTTAGTATACAAGCCAGAATTGAAGTTAGTATTCTAGCATGTTCTTTTTTACGGAGGTTTTAGCACATGTTTTTTTTATTGAAATTTTATAGTTTGATTCTCTTATTTTTGTTTGGTAATTAAACGTATAATTTAAAGGAGCAGTTAATTGCAAAGAGACAACATCATTCTTTGGAAGAGAATTAATAAAAACAAGCCTACAATCTAGCCAGATTGAATCAACAAAATAAGAAATATCAAAGCAAGCTAAAAAGTGGACTATTAAATTCCCATTTCGAGACATGTTTCAAATATTTCTAATATGAGCCTGAAAAATGTCTTCCCTTAATGTCATGAATAACTTCCACTTCTAAACAGCATGGTATGGGAGAAAGAATAGCCCGTGCCAAGAGCACAAGTCTTGATTAAAGGTGGAGCCACTCATGGACCAGGGTGGATAGTCCTCCTTGAACTTTTGTTTTCTTTTGATAGGGTGTTTAAGAAGCATGGTTAGAATTATAGTTGTGGTTTAAAATACAGTAGCATATAAGAGTTTTACATTATTTAGTAACTATAACCATGGTTCTAAGCGAGATTGCTAAACACACTATAAATTTGTATCTAAAGTTTAATAAAACTAGTGTTCCATCCTTCTTAAAATCGTATTTAGCTTCTGAAATTTTATTTTATCTCCTCTAAAATTCTCAATCTCTTTACTTGCCTTACATCCGTCCCCTCTAACTAATTTTTCTAGCTCTGCCCCTGCTCTTGATGGTCTAGTTTTGACAACCATAAAATTGCAAGCCAAACACTCTGCCACATGAGGAGAGAACTCCACCATGGGTTGTTTAGGAGCAGTACAACGAACAACACCTTTTTCATTTTAGATGATCACATCAGTGCCACAAAAATCTAAAAAGTCCATATCTTTCTCACATAATTTGTTTGCTGCAATGTCTTTCAGTTCGAACTAGTGATTCAAACGCTCTTTTAGTTCCTCAATTTAATTAGTCTCTTAGTTCTCTATGGAATTACTTGTTATTTAAGAAATTTAAAGGTTATGTAAAATCAAATTCAAGCAACAGAAATCACTGCTTCATTCAATACAATTTATTATGAGTCACCCCAAATCCTTGATTATCGCATCTACAATTTTATCTTGATTAAAATGATTATCGTTTACCTCTTGGAACAATGGTAATTTGAGTAAATCACATGTATCAATCTTAAAATTTATAATTATTCTATTAGTCAATATTTTGACTTTTCTTAAACTTTGTGATCATTGCGAGAAGCTCTATAAAGAATTTCCAGCATAATCATATAGTGAAAGATGTGTGTATGATAGTTTGAGCACTTATCAGTTATTATTACTTGGATTTAGTAAAATCACTATATATAATTCACATGACAATGACAATGACATATTGGATTTAAATGAAAATTTGGTGATTAGAAACGTATCAAATGATTCTCCGCGCAGTTTGTCCGGAATTTGAACTCATGTAATTCTTGCACAATTAAATCATGACGCGACATTATTGAACAAAATTAACATAAAAAATATTTTTTAAATTTCTTTCAAGATCAAAATTGATGGTCATCATGCCTTTGAAAACATTAACATCAGCATCATTACTATATATATGCACTCTCTTTTAGGAGAATAATAATATGAACTTAGGCAAGTACAATGCTTTTGTTGTTGGCAAATATAGCAACCTTCCAAACACGGCCTTTACTTCAAGTCACCATTCCGACCGTAAAATCAATTTCAAGGACCATGATTTTATCATTATTTATTTCAAAGAGTTAATTCTCAGTATTCATCAAACAATTTCTGAGTATTTGAGAAATTAATTGAAACTATGAATTAAAACTAAAATAATATAACATGCGAGAATTTTGTAGTACTATAACATATTTTTACCATGTATTATAGCAGTTGGAACTAATATATTAAAACGTGAATTTCAAACTATGTCAATTAAATATAATGTTGATGAAAACATTAATAATGGAAAAGGGTAAATTAATGTTAAGGAACATGATATTATTATTATTATTTTAAGAAGCAGCAAAAATATTAAAAAAAAGAAAAATTTCTTGTAAAACTAAAAAAAAAAAGAAAAAAGAAATATGTTAAGTTTACTTTACTTTTGTTTAACTTTTTATCAATTGAAAAATTAACGTTTTTTTCTTGACAAGAAGAAGAACGGGAAGAACGGCTAGTCGGTGATTCTGTCTACAGACATACATTCATTGATTTGTTAAATTAAGTATGCTATATTAATAATAAAATACAATACGCTATATCATAGCCCATTTTAAGGGAAAGAAGCTTAAAAAAAAAAACAGTAAAGTTACGTATTATAATAGCATCCAATTTATATATCATAGCCAGGGGGTCTATAAAGTTTGTCCCTCGTACCAACTACGGTAGCAAATTGAAACTTTATTAGTTGAAAACAAAAAAGGCAAATTTATTGGTTACTCGGAAAAGAAAAAAGAAAAAAAAAAAAAAAAGAGATAATATTTGACCAAGTTGGACTGGACGATACCTAGGAGCAGTCTTACAAATATGATACTTTTTAAACCGTAGATTGAAATATGTAAGGTAGAAAAAACTCTTTAAAAATATACCATAAATCACTTTTTTTTTATAATTTTATTCTTGTATTAGTTCTTGTGAGTGACATATAGTGTAAAAGTTTTTTTATAAGTAAGAAAAGTCAATTTACTGTTTAATAAAGGGGCATTGTTCATAAATATATCCCAAAACAAGGGTCAAGTTGGGCTACAAATACAATCATTGTCAAATGCTAAATTGAGGCTTCTGATTTCCAAGCCTTTTAAAATGTAGATTTCTAACTTGGCCGAATTATAGAAAAAAAAAAAAGTTTCAGACAAGCTGTTTGTAATGAGTTTTCTTTTTCTTTTTACACCAAAAAAAAAAAAAGGTAACTAAAACAAATGGAAATGTTATTGCACAGGACCTATTCTAAATTTTATGCGATGTGAAATGCAATTTCATTTTCAACATCTTAAGAATGATTTTTAGTATTATCTACTATGAGAGGGCTATTTTGCACTTTCATAATGCAAAACGTCCACTAAGGTCAGTACAAAATTATCAAAAACTACTCTCAATAAGATTTGACATTTTATTTGCATGAAAAATATATATATTATTGCTCACTGAATTATAACTGCATGGACTATTAGATTATAAAAAGCATAATTTTTATAAATTTCATCTTTTAAAACTTACTTTCTATAAATGCCTCATATGCTTTAAACTTATTATTCTACTAAAAAATATTATATAATATAGATGAAAAAGAAAGAGAAAAAAAGAGTTGATAGAGTGTTAGGTTTTGTCTATTTAAATTGGTTGGAAAAAAAGATTTAAATTCCACATAAATTATTAAAAATAATATAAATATTAATGTGGCACATTAAAAATAAATTATTTATTATGATAGGAATAAACACATTTTAAAACATAAAATGTAGTTTTAAAAAATAATTTTGGCATGTAGTGCCAATTGAGGAACAAGAAGGGACAGGATGTAATATGTGAATCGCATGATATGCAAAGCCATTAATTCGATTGGTTTGGGAAAGGGTCTCAGATTGATCGTATAAATAAGAAACAAAAAGTAAAGCCTCCTTTCCTCGGGCCCCTAATATGTCAAGTAGTAATCAATAGTTACAAAATAAATAACGGACTTCAATTCAAGAATAATCTTTTTTTTCTCTTCTGGATTTTCAATTCAATAATATTCATTAAAGGAGCTTTATTTATATATATAATTTATTTCCGTTTCTTTTCATTTTTAACTTTGTTGTATATTAAGCGGCGCCTCTAGAGTCAAGGTCAATGTACGGCGGGACAAAGAGGCCGGAGTCCGTACCTGTTTATATATATAATTTAAATTCAATAATTAGTGGGCATTAATTTGTGGGACTTCAAGTGATATTTGATTTTTGATTTTTGATTTTTGATTTTTTATTTTATTTATTGGTATTTCTAATACGTGATTGTTTGTTAAGAAGGGAACTTGTCCCTTAGCAAGGTATAGGATTACTCTCCGAGAGGCCCAGACAGTAATGCAAAGTTTTTCTTGTAATTAAATAATTATCATATTGATCAGGGAAAAAATGATTAGCTTGGAGTAATTTCTCATCGCAATTTACAAGAAGCTTTACCTTTTTAATTCCTATCCTATTGCTAGCAAAAAATAGGGAGAGGTCTACCTTTAAAGTATTATATATAAACCAACGATGGTGGAATTCACAAATTGATGAGTGAAGCCTACCCTAGTGGTCCTCCAATAAAGGGGACCAATCCCATAATTTTCACTTTTTTCCTCCTTTAATTTAAAAGTTATTTATTAATAAATTTATTATATTACTACTTTTAATTTTTTTGTGATTTAACGACATAGGTGTTACACTATCTGCTAAACTTGTATTTTTGTCGTATCATGTGAGTGGAAATGCATAAAGCACGTGATTAATCATGTTACAAGCCACTTTTTATGGCACTAAATTTTCAAAATTTTATTTTCTTTATATCATAATTTTTAAAATTATATCATGATCACCTAACCTGACGCTTTGTTGTAATTAGATTTTTTGTTTTTCGTTATTTTTTTGGTCAATGGAGATCTGTCAAATTTTTGACTTCTTTTAAGCAATAATAACGTATGTCGTGAAATCAATAAGAGAAAGAGAAGTCTAATACACCAATGAAGAAAATATTTCTGAAATCTACCCAAAAAAAAAAAAGTCTCAAATACGAGACATATCATGTCATTCATATATATAGAGAGGGGATTTCATATATATAGAATTTAAGGGGTAAGTTAAGAGATGGATCGGGTTTAGCTTCTTTGTCAGCGTTGCAAAGATTATTTGCTAAGTAAGATGTATTTGTTATAATTTAAATCATCTGTCTAATTTTCTATGTCTTAAATGGTGTTCAACCAATCATATTATAACATTTCATTTAGTGAAAAACATGTGAAAGTTAACATTTATTTCAAACTTTTAAACGATGTGTTACATGAAAGTTGGTTAGACACTATTTGATATACCAAAATTGGACAGAGGAAGATGTTTGTTATATATGGATAATCTGTGTAAAATTAAAAGTTGAATGTTTGGGTAATCACAACATAATGTGTGTATATGTATTATTAATTTGTTGAATGGAATAAAAATTACTTTCAGAAGAGTTCCTTTAAAAAATATCTATAAAGTATAAATTTCCATCCCATAGAAAGAAAAAAGTATAAATGCCATCGTTTTCCTTAAAGACGCAATAATCATTTTACCTCTTTCTGAAAGCATAGGTCCAACCCAAGCGACTCTGTAAAATTCCCATTTAGAGGACCTCCTGAGGAAAAAAAGTTGCCATTTAGAGAAAATAAAATAAACTTCACATCCAAAATGACTAAAACGAGTCAATCATCACGATCCAAATTGAATGGACGATGGAGTCTAAAGGGTGACCCTTCAAACATGGGGTCCAATTGCATCCCCAAGGTTATCTTGTTTATCATGAGTCTAAGGTGTGAAGCAGATGTTGGCAATCCCCACTTCTTTAAAAAATCATTTATAAAAAATAATAAAGAAATAAACATCAATCATAGTTATATATTCACGTATTAACTCTAACACTCATATATTGAGTTGTATAATTTTTTACGACAATTTTCTACTAAAAAACAAAGAATTATATCTGGCATTTTGTTTTTGTCAATTATACTACTATTACATATATTTGAAAAATAATGTTGGACCCAACCAAATCCAACGTAAGAAAAAACAAAAGCAAAAAACAAATGGTATCTTGCTTTGAGAAACGTTTCTATAGAAAATTTCAACAGTGCCGTCAATAACCATAAAATTATGATCTTAAAAAAATAAAGTACGAAGAATTGAAAGAGAAGAAAAATACTAGAGAACTTATTAACTAACTTGTTCTGCTTATTAATTATAAGCTAACCACTTACTGCTTAACACCTGCTACACTTTCTGGATATAAACTAGTTATACTCAACAGAGATCAATAATAAACTAAATGCAAATAGTAAATGAAATAATCAGTTTTTATCACTAACATTTTTTTTTTTTGAAGTGCTTTTATCACTAACATTGAGCAAGCCAAAAATAGAAGGCAAGACTAAATCAAAAGTAAATTGAGTACTTAAATGAAGACAAGAAGAAAAGAAACGTGGTAAAATAACTATAATTTTAAAAAATTGAATAGTAAACTAAAAATTAAAGTTTATATTGATTAATTTATTGTCAGGAAATAGATAATTAAATTATTTTTCTAGCTATATTTAACCTTTTTTCTGGAATTTATAGCTAAATTAAAGAAGTTTCGAACATAAAAGTTTCCCACGTAGCTAGCATACATTATCGAAGCAGATAATATATAGATCTTTAGCAGTTTAGGCATTTTAATTAGACCATTAAATTATCTCATTTCCATCTGTCACCTTTCCATCGATTAAGTAAATAAAAGTTGCCATTTTTTGAAGATTAAATGTCAGTCAAATCACAATCACATAACAGTTTTTTCAGCCAACGCGTTGTCTGCAGTAAAAAAGGAAATACTGCAAATCTACGACATGAGTTCAAAACTTTCAAAATTTTAGATTCAGATTGACCTGCATTATAGGGCAGGGCTTAGTAAAAAGTTTGAAACCCTAATCTTGTGGCATTACAGCATCAAACGTGTTGGCCTCTAAAGTGCATGGCCATTTCTCGATTAATAACATACAGAAAAGTTTTTTTTTTTTGGTTTCAAAACGTTTTAGTCAATCATAAAATGATTACGTGAAGAATTTTGAGTGGAATACGAGGCATCTGACAAGATATTTATACGTACATGCCCCTAGAATTTCGTTAAGCTGTAAAAATAATTATTGTCTCTAGATATTAAACTTGTTAGAATTAACGTAAAACAATGGTACTTATCATATCACAGGCAGTAATTCAACCGTTGATTTTCATTCTGTATCCACGTGTCGTACATCGGATCCCCTTTGACCGAATCCATGACTATTGCACGTGACTCTATCAAACCTTGATTTTGGGTATGTATTGGATTATTGCTTTTCATAGACTGGAATTTGGTGAAAACAATCTTAATTATAGGGACCGGTAAAAAATTTTTTAAAAAAAGTACCAGCGGGTTTGCCGGTGCAAGGACCAATAACCAAAAGCCTTTGCTGACACGTGGACGCTCGAGTACCGTTTGATGGTGATGGGACGACTAAGATTGATCAACAATTCTCGACGAGATTCATTGAAACTGAAAGAGAACTGTAGACAAGTGCGCAGTGAATGTGATAGATTTTCCTTGTTCTCCTCACTCACACACACTCACACAGAAAGAGAACTTTCTCTCTCTAACTCTCTCTCTCTCTCTCTCATATGAAGACAGCAAAAACCCAGTTGCATATGATAGCGAGTGGGAGAGAGAAAGAGTAGAAAGTAGAGAGAGAAAGTAGAAAGAGATAGAGAGAGAGTTGGCGTGGTTATCTTAAATGTGGGTCGTGTAGCAGAGAGAGAGAGACAGAAGGGTGCAGTTGCCATGGCGGCGTTGCAGGGCTCTAATTCCGTGCTATTATTGCTTCGAACAACGAAAGGGAATTGAAAACCCAACTCAAGAAACCCCAAAAAAAAAAAACCTTCACTATCTTTCTTCTTCTTCTTCTTCTTCTTTTTTTAAAAAACCCTAAACAATTCCGAAATTTGTTCTCAAAAGCTGCAAAGCTCCAACATCAAGATCGATAGAGTCAGAAGAGCCCAGAATCAGAATCCCAAAATCAGGTCAAACAAAACCAAACATTGTAACACCCCATCACCCCACAATAGTAACAGTAGTAGTAAATAGTAAATAGTAAAAGTCTCTCTCTCTCCTCTTCTTAATTGTAATCCCCCACCACTTACTTACGCCTCTCTGTAGTCCTAATTAAACTCGCGAAAATCCGGAGATCTCAAATCATCTTTGTCTTTTTTAATTGTTTTTAAATTTTGTTTTTTCTTTGTTAAATTGATAGTATACTCGGCTCATTTCTGATATGGATTTTGAGTCTGACCCCAAATTTGGGCGCAAGAAGAAGCAATCATGGCTGGATTCTTTTGCCTAGGCGGACGAGATCATCGAAATAATCATCATATAAGCAAACAAGAAGCAGAAGATCAAGGTGAACGACAACATCAACAACGACAAAACCTGTTTATCTACAGATCATCAAACGACGAGATCTCCAACAAGGGCTTCGAGATATGGCCGCAACATCACCATCACCAGCAACAACAAGGGTTCAGCACTTACATGTCGTTTGGAACAGGCAGTAGTAGTACTAGCACTCCTCCTCACAGCCGCAGAAACAGCTTCAACATAAACGACGTCGTCGTCTCGTCTGATGATCCTCAACCTCCTAGATTGGGGTTCGTGATGAGGCGAGGAGGGTTAGGGTCGTCATCGGGAGGCATGAATTGCCAGGATTGTGGGAACCAAGCGAAGAAAGATTGCTCTCACTTGAGGTGTAGGACTTGTTGCAAAAGCCGGGGGTTTCAGTGCCAAACGCACGTTAAGAGCACTTGGGTTGCTGCAGCCAAACGCCGCGAGAGGCAACAACAACTTGCGTCCTTACAAGCACTCCAAAATCAACAACAAGGACGAGGACAAGAACAAACAAACCAACAGTTTCGTGTGGACAATGTTTCGAAAAGGCAGAGAGAGAATCACCAAGGATCCGCCTCTCTCGCTTGCACCACTACTCGCTTGCCGATTAACACGTCAGGTAAAAGTTTGTTGTTTTCAATACAACAAAGATCATCAGCCCTGTAAGAAAAGAAAACACGAAGCACACAATAGATTTGTTCTTTGTAACATATATAGATATACATTCAAGATAAAGTTACAGAATGAATAATGATAGTAATATGTGTTTGAGAAGGGGAATTGAATTCCCTTTTTTTTTTTTTTTTTTTCAGCCAAGTACCAAACAAATAAACCCACATCGTTTGCATGTGGAAAAGTCCACCTCCATAGTTTTCCACTGACCTGCTTCTATTCTTCCTTTTCCCTTTTCAAATCGCCCACTGTTTGTCAATAAAACTGACGAAAAAAGCTCCCATCTAAATTGGCTATGTACACCTTGTGATCTCTCTTCTTGAACATACTTCAGCACTTCCCACTCACCATGATTATCAGAAAATAAATAAATAAATTTAATTTGTAACGTCTTTGGTAATTTTCTTTGGAGCTGATTAATTAGGGTTGGAGCTGGGAGGAGCGTTCCCTGCTGAGGTGAACCACCCGGCGGTGTTTCGCTGCGTGAGAGTAAGCGCAATGGACGAAGCGGATGAGCACTACGCTTATCAGACTTCCGTGAACATCGGAGGGCGCGTTTTCAGGGGGATTCTGTACGATCAAGGGCCCGATGGGCATTTCATTAGCGGCGGCGGCGGCGGCGAGGGCTCTTCTGGACGTGGCGGAAGAGACGACGGAACGCAACAGTTTAATCTCATAACTGCAGCCACCACCACCGGCCCAACAACCGGCGGTACTAATAATCCATCTTCATCGATGTCGTTGCTTGACCCTTCACTAGTTTACCCAACTCCAATCAATGCTTTTATGGCCGGTACGCAATTCTTCCCACCACCGAGGTCTTAAAAAGAAAAGAGCCTCTCCTAGTTGATCTAGAGCCTTATGACTTTCTTCCACTTTTTATTTTTACTTCTTTTTTCTTTTAATTTTAACGAAATGTTGATCATTTGTCGGCTATTAGTCTAGCATAGTTGGGTGGTTCTAGTTCTGGTTTTTTTCAAGTATTCCCTAAACATGCACTGAAGTAGAAGGGAAAAGTCCTAGGGGAAGTGATACTGGTACTTTTAGAGAAATAGGACGTGATTGAGGAGAAAAATATTATGATTATGATTTGGATGTTTTTGTTTTTTTGTTTTTCAAATTTCAATTCGGATTCTCTTGGTAATTTATTTATTTTGACAACGAGTGGAACTTATTATCAATTCGGATATATATATATATATATTTATATATCTGCTGGTTTTAATTCTCTTTAATATTGTTTTGTTTTGTTAAATGTTGTTTAGTTTATAATAATATTATTTTGTTATCTGGTGTTTGATATTGAATGCGCTTTCTGGTTGGTGCTGAACTCGAAGCTTCTTTTTCCTTTTTATCGGATTGCTTGCCGGATGAAATTATGGGGGGATGACTATGAGTAGGTTTCGTTTCGTGTTTGGTTAAGCAAAGAATTCAAAATGAATATTTAATTTTTGTGTCGCCTAGAAATTATTCAGAAGGGAAGGAAAAAGAGAGGGTTTGGATACGTCCACTCCTTCGTGTAATATTATTGGATAATATTTTATCACTCTCTGAAATCAGTTCTCCAAAAAAGTAAAGCCCTTGAAGAATCCCTCAAATGAATCTTTCCCTTTCTGAATACACCTATTTAGTTACGTAAATGCACGCTTATATTTAAGAGGCATTCATGCCAAGTACTTATGTTCAGAACTATAAAATTTAGCATTTGAAATAGACATGCATGCATGTGACCCGTTGTAATACGGAGGTTAATGATCCTATATAAATATATATATATATATATGTATGCAGTTTAAAGTCATGATGTGCCATATAAATATTATACGCGGATTGCGGACTATGATTCTTCCATATAGGAGATCATATATATGTGTGTGTATATGTAGGGTGAGGTACAAATATAATATACATGCAACCCCTAGCATAAGAAAACGGTTCCAAGTCCCACACACTTCTAGATTTGGTAAATATGAAATAACAGAAGGGTTGTGAGAAACTTCCTTAGTTTGGCAATATCTAAACCCGTGACATGTGTAATCTTCCTTCATGTTGCTTCACTTGATAAAATTAAGTTGTTTATTTATGTCTTCTTTGGTTATATTTATTTGTTTCGGCATCACTGAGAATTTGGAAAACATGGGACCAAGAGAAGGAAAGTTTTTCCATACATACATATATATGTTTTAAGGGAGTTCACAAGATTTGATATTTTGTCTCTATAGGTATTATGGCTACGTTAAAAAAAACAATAGAAATATTAGCCGTCTGATTCCGTGACACTCTATAAGATAATATTAAGAATTCATGATAGGAGCTGGCTAAAAAACAATTACTATTGTTGACAGATATTAACAACCAATATTCTATCTGTTTAATATTTTAAATATCACAAAAATCTATCTTAGTAATAAAAGACAATTTAGGGTAAATTTAACCATCACAATGTAATTTTAGTATTTGGAGTTGAAGATACAGGCTCTTTGATCGACACGGGTCGGCCTAGAGAAATTGGTCAATGATGTGTATAACTGAATACATGATGTGGCTCAAATTATAGCTTATCATCACCCTATATATTTTAATTTGCTTTAATTATATATCTTGTGTTAGAAACCTTGTCTTCCTAGACCATATATTTGTCTACAATTATTTTTTTGCAAGTAATTTAGTTAATTAATAACCATAGTTGTGCACAATTATTCCTTTAAATGGTAAACCAAGCCTAACCGACCGAAAAGAAAAAAGGGGAGATGGATGGCACTAGAACGACAGAAATCTTATACTAGTTGGTGTATATATAACTGTTTCAAGAATTTTAGGTGTACTTGGGATAAAATTTTATATTTTCTATATACTAGATAGTGCAAGATATGTTTTGCATTTATAAAAGGAATATGGATCTTGCTGCTCTCGTTATTTAGTTGGAATATATTAAGGATTCGAAAACCTTTGGCATTATGAAAGTTAACATTTCTTACCGTACTTAGATCAATTTTTGTTTACATCATCATTTCTTCGTTTTGCTCAATATTTTAGGTTTATAATGTTGTACTAGAGGCTGGGAGTTCATATCTGCTGTCTTATTTTCCTATTTTCTTACTTTTAATTTTTCATGATTTGTAATCTGACCTCAATTTAACAACTTGGCCTTATAAACGGGAAGAAGTACTTATAACACTCCAACAATTAAATGAGATGTCGAAAATTGATTAAATGGACAACTAAAGGGACAACAAAACTTGAACTAGGAGTTCTCGTTAATAGCAATGAGCATTTCCATGATGATCATCGTATTTTCTTTAAGGTGACTGCGATTATTGTGATTTGTGAATACGTTATTTAGTATTCTTGAACAATATGACTCATGTTTTCTGGCCCTAAAGATAGGCACCAAATCCTTACATCTAGGTTTTTGGTCACTTAGTTTGATGAGTTAACCCTGAGAGATCTCGTTTACGATCCTGTATTTGTTGTACTCTCAAATTCTTAATTTCAGACTTTCAGTACATGATCTTAAACACTTGTATACTGTCATTTGTTATAAATTTATTATGGTAAGTAGAAAATGGAGATATGCAATTAATTTATTATGCACTGACAACGTCGCCGAAAAATATAGTACTCTGACAAGATCTATAAAATCGCCATTCCAACCCAAATAAATTATATAATACGTATATATATGTTGCAGGAAATGCACGGCTATTGCGTACAAGTACTTAAATTTTTCATTTAACCATATCCAACGATGTTGTTTTGAATAGTACAGCGGGTTAGGCGTGAATTTTTCAAAACGGCAAAATCCGGGTCATAAATCTTTCTTGATCTGAGATAGCCACGGCCTATCCAAATATACGGTTGGTAAAGACACACCCCAAAACGTGATTTTTAAATCTTGGGAGACAAGAACGCGTTAGGAACTGAACAAATATGGATAGAGTGGTCCGGTTGTGGGTCATTCATCCCTAGACAATATATTAATAAAGAACAAAAAGGCTGCACATTTGCGTGCATATATATATATTTAAGTGCCAATAATACTACACGGGGTCATGAGTTATTATTAATATGTTTGTTTCAAAATTTACGGTGTATTTGGCAATCTCAGATTCAATTAAATTTTTTTTATTAATATAGCGTAAAGTTCTCATATCTATAATGAATAAAAGGTGAACTACAGTGTTAAGCTCTTACATGTTACAGTGTTTTTAACCAAAATTAATTCAAATTATTAGTTCTATCCATTATATATATATATATATAAGAATTTCATGAAACCCCTCGGCCCGTTTGGTTTCATTTGAAAATTTTTAGAAATCTTTTTGTAAGCTTTTTGAGACAAAAATTTCAAAAACACTCAGCATAATTTTCAAAAAAATTTTATTTTTCAAAACAAAACTATTTCACCTATTTTGAAAACACTACCAAACAAACGCCTTCGGTCCTATCTTTTTTTGGACAGAACCTAAAGTTTTAATGAAAAAGAAGGGTTGAGTCTAAAAAGGATTTTTCAAAAAAAGAATCGAAAAATATTATTTGTGGTCCAAAATAGGGAAATTATAAGAGGTATAGAAGATAACTTGTTATGGATTTATATTTGTCTTTAATTTTTTTTCTTTACTTGTCCGGACTGGTGGTGTCTCACAAAGCCGTAACAGTATAGTCATCAAGTCATGCGTAGTTTGTGAACTCATGAGGGTAGCTAGAGTGGAGGCAACTTGGAGCTGTAGGGTTTTCAAGGGAAAAAACTGGAAACTGTTGAATGTATAAATTTTAGCTGCCTAGGCGACCGTGACACCTACGGCGTCCTATAACCCGCCTCTTCTGCTCTGTGTCCCAATTGCAAAGCCCCGCTGCCAAGGGCTATGGTGAGACCGTTCTTCTTCTTTTTCTTTTTCTTTTTCTTTTTACTTGATTGGTATTTCTCATTTCAAAGAAAAGAAAAGTCACGTATATAGTAACTAACAATCACATTAGGGGTAAAGCATCTAATTGTTTAGAGTTTTCCAGACAAGTTCACCGTAAAATTGGTAAGGAGGAACTTGATATGGACTATAAAAAGTTTTTTATTCAAACAACTTTTAGTAAGATATTTTGTATCATAGTTAACGAATCGTGACTTATGAAAAAGTATAACCACGATCATCGATTGGGGACACATAACAATGGTACGATATATTGAGGAGGAAAATAGAAGGTTTCTCTAAAAGTCGAATGCAAACGTATAGTTCTTGTAAAGTCAAATTATGGAACAAATGTGCCATAAATTAATATGGGTAAATGATAGAGTTTCTCCTTTTCTTTTTCCCCCCTCCCCCGGCTGGACTACTAATACTATACACACACACACACACACACACCTAGAGTTGTAACTATAAAATTAAGCATAGTCCGCATCAACCTCAACGACTGCTTGACATATACTAAATCGGCCAATAAAATTTGAAAATAGTGAACAACTTTACTCCTCTCTAACTTCACCGTACGTACGTAATAGCTAATAACAGTAGTTATAACTTTATTCTTGTCATAGTGGGATCACACAAGTGAATCTCATGCACGACCCATAAGGAATTCATGAACATATATAAAATGGGTAATATTAATAATTATAAGAAACTAAATGTAAATCTAATTAATAGCCTTTCAAATAGGCCATTTCAAGAGGCTTAGTACTTAAACCCAAACAAAGAAGAATAGCCATATCTTGTAACTATACGTACTTTATCATGGAATCCCTAGGGCAACACCCACTTCTGACGTGAAATGGGACTTAATTTGGCAGCCTGATGCTTGGGTGAAAAAGCCAAGTAATCCGGTAGAAAGTTAGAAACTACTACTAGGATTTTCTTTCCTTCAGTATACACCCACTATATGCAATGCCAATAGGCTCTCTCTCTCTCTCTCTCTAGAGTTGTGGAGTTATTAGCATTGCAGGCAGGGTGAGGCCAGCAGAGACTACGCGTGCGACTTAGTTGTACTGCTAGTGTTCATCTCTTTCTTCTTGGCTTTGTTGATCATGAGCTAATTCATTATCACGTGGTCCAAGACTGACCATCAGAATTTGTTACACACAACCTTGACTGTGGCAGCTTGGTGTGCTTGTATATATATAGGGTGCTAATCCTTGTGATTTCGACTAGCGTGGGGTCAAATATAATTTATACATCAAGTACCTCTAGCTACCAAAATTTCCTATACCTGCCTAACTTGTGAACACCTCATTTTGAAAATAGAATAGGCTGTTTGGAAGTATTTATTTAAACCAGTTAGTTCAAAACATTATATAATACAAAAACTTTATATTATAATTTATTTAATTTACTGTTATTTACACTAAATGTATGAAAACTTTATATTATTTGAGTTCAAACCAATACTTTAAATATCCTAGAAATGTTGTAATCTTATAAACCTGTTTTGGTAAATTATAGATTTAATGACACGATGAGGCATAACTAAGATTTAAGACACAGCAAATAATGAAATTGGTAAAATGAATATCGTGTGATCAAATTTAATGACTTTTATGCTAGCACCATTTCCTAACATTTTCACACAGACATAGCCAAAGTTTTGATCATTAATTTCAACTTTTCGCTTTGTAATTTGGAAACTCTAGATTTAAATGATAAACTAGGGGGTTAATTTCAAATTTAACCCGAAAGAATAGGCGTTGATCAATTTAGCTTCTGCATTGTAATTTAGGTTGGTACAAAACTAGCCCCTCCCCTTAAAACATCAACTTTTTGATAATTTTAAGCATGTGAAGATCAAATAACTACTTAATAAAGGGAAATACAATAAATATAAACGAAAATTTAAAAATTTTAAAAATTAAAAAGAGATGCAAACACTTCCCTCCGTCATAGTTAGTCCCTTCTTTCCTCACAACACATGCATGATCATCCTCTTCCTACATTGTCTATTACAAATAATTCACACACCGTTAAAAATTGATATATATTGACATAATTAGCATCAAAGTTGCAGCAAGTTTGCGAATTCTGATAAGCTTAGGGTTCATTTTTATATCATTTTGAACGGTATGGGTGAAATTAAGACTACCCATGTTAGAGGAAGAAAAACACAGACACGCACAAAACAACAAAAACAACGACATCAAAGAAAGAAAGAAAGGGGCAAAAAAAAAAACAAAACAAACAAAAGAACTTGACCCAAAATTTAACCTATATTAGCCATAATCACCAAAAGAGGCCGACAATTGTTCTAGCCTAGCTCATATACTATACTCTCAAGTCTCCATTTAACGCAAGCTTTAAAAGAACCGTTCAAAAGAGGTTCCTTTCTGTACAAAAATCCAAACTATCATTACAATGATAATTAATGTCGTGCTAATCCCGTAATAATAATCCATGCAACACGTGACAGTATAGACTTTCTTTTTTTGTTGTTTGGATACTCTTCCCGGGTCAACCTTTGACCATCATTCCTCGACAAATTCCTGAACTTGTCGAACATTGCACAGGAGCACTACAGTATCTCCACAAGCACTAAATTTATCGCAGTTGAATAGTGATGATTTATAAATTATCGATGATTCATCCATTCTTGCATTGGATCCCTTAATACTCGATCAATTTAGAACAGTAAATTTTCTGTAGCACTTTTCACAATATTATATCAGCAAAATCTATATGGTATCTAGCTACCATGACTCTATGCAAGACTACGAGTCATTTTGGTTTACTGTTTGTCGATATTTTCTCTGTTTCTCTCTCTCCTTTTTTTTTAAGGACTTTTTGCTTTGAGTTTAAACTGTTTTGTAGTAATAGTGTCTTTTACAATATCAGTTTTAATCAAAACTTTTGATAGCTACAGTATAAAACTCTCACATGTTATAATATTAAAAAAAAATAAGCAATAATATAAAGCTCTCACATACCACAATATTCTTAACTAAAATTAGTTCCAACCATTTGTTTAATCTACATTTCTCAAACACTCTACAAAATAAAATAAGTACTTGTAACACTCTCTGCCTCGCATCCAAGGTAGAATTTGCAAAATTTTTATTTTGGCGGATAAATGGCTGATATATTCTTTACTTGAACAGCACATAGTTTCATACTGATAAGAACCCTTGCAAAAAGGAGAAAAAAAAACTACCACTACAAAAAGTTCTAAAACTCTCAAATTTTTATTAGATTCCATTACTGTTATATTTTCTTAATTAATTTGAACTGTCATAGTGTTTTTTTTTTTTTTTTTTTTCATAGAACTATAGGCTACCGTAGGTTTTGTTCATAGAAATATTGGTTGCATAATAGATTAATTCTGGACATAAATGGAAGTGGACTGTGATCTGCAGGTTTCTCTAAACCCAAAAGTAAGGAACCTTTTTGTCACATTATCCTTCTTGCTTTATGTTTGTACCAACTACTTTGGGCAAGGCCCAGAAAATCTATTCACTACACCTTCAAGGGCTTACATCCGCGTTATGTTATATTCATATTTATAATTTTTCGGTTTTTATATTCGTATTTATCTTTGTGTATTCATTTCTTTTATTTGTCGTACACATACACACACACACACGCATAGATTCATCAGTTTATTGTTTGTCATTGCCGTTAAGAAGAACGAAACTTTCTGAAGTTAACATGAAATAAAAATTTTTTGCTTGGCTCAAAAATTAAATTTCTTAAAGTGAACTAAACGTATCATTTTGTTATTAAATTTTGGTAGCTAAAATGTTTTGATAGTGAAAAATGTATAATAAAAAAGCACTGAATTTGGTAGCGGATATGTCCAACTTTGCTGCCAAATTTAATAGCGGACATTCTACTTTGTTATGTGACTTTTGGTACCAAAATTTATTTTCAAAAAGCATCTTTTTGCTACCAAATTTTTTTGGTAACAAAAAGCCCCTTTTCTATTGGTGATTAATTTAATATGGATTAAAACAACGTGTCGTCAACATATAATTGAGAACATGTTGTGCTTATATATATGTTTTAATTTTTTTCAAGGGAACGGCGAACGATATGCTTTTTCCTAATGTAGTTCTAGTCTTTTAGAAACTATACCTGTTATCAATAGTTAGTTTATTGTTGATTTATGACAAACGACATCTTTTATTATTGATGTCACTTTCGTCAATTCTAAACTGAAAATTTCCTATAATATATGTGCTTTTTTACTTCATAAACGACAAATTGTTTACCTTCTAAACTAAAGCATGGCATATTGTGTATTCATTTCTTTTATTTGTCGTACACATACACACACACACGCATAGATTCATCAGTTTATTGTTTGTCATTGCCGTTAAGAAGAACGAAACTTTCTGAAGTTAACATGAAAGAAATGTTGGATCAAAATCCAATATATGGGCTAATATATTAAATAAATATGAATTAAAGGCTATCAGATAAGGTTGCTCAATTAAAAGTGATCAAATTTGGGCTTTGAGCTTTTAATGCATCATTAAGTGTAGGCATCCTATGTGTAGAAACCAAAAGGGTAATTACTAATTTTATGATGGGCTAAATTGTTAATTAAGGATAATTGCTAGGGTTTGGCAATTATATAAAAGGGTTGTGGTCCCCAAGTCGGTATGTACATTATTTGTCTGTTCCCCATCTACAGAGAAATCACAGAGCATTCTGAAAAGAGGATTTACGTACCAGACTTGGAAGATCCTCAACCAAAAGACTCAAGAATCACATTCAACAATGGATTCAGGTTAGCTTCCGCATCTTATCGATATTCTTGATGATTTGACATGAATGATCCTGGGTGATGATGGTTTTCATCACAGTTTTGTTCTAACAAGTGGTATCAGAGAGCCTCTTCATGTTAAATCATTGGGAATCAATAATTTTTTCTATATGTGATTCTCATTAAAAATTCTCAAATTTAACAATCTATGGTTCTATAAAATTGTTGAATTTGAGAACAATTATTTGAAGATTT